>OU015495.1:212952179-213077038 GCA_907164885.2 Dolomedes plantarius
GAATTTTTGAAAAATCTTTCTTAGTGCACCCCTACACTATTAGAAGAATCGCCATGCAAAATTTCAGCCCTTTAGGTCCAGCGGTTTGGTCTGTGCGTTGTATGTCAGTCAGTCAGTGAATGAATGAATGAATGAATGAATGAATGAGTCAGTTACGGAACTGTTTTATATATATAGATAATGTCCAATCGTCTGCCGCATTAGCAAGAAAAAAAATATTTTTTTGTCTATTTAGTTGTTATGCACGTGACGATTAATATATTTAATGTACCAGAAAAAGAAATCATGTGATCGGCATTTAATAAATTAAATTCTAAAAATGAATCTTTAAAAATTCACCAAAAATCAGGAAATGGAGGTAAAAATTCGAAAATGATATCATTTTGAAGGAACTTTTAGGATCTTTCTCGTGATATAAATTTAATAACCCTCAACGTATTATTTTAAATGCAAACTTAAAAAAAAGTTACTAAAACAGCTTAAAAATTTAATTTAAAAAAATCTAAGAAGAATTTTTGAAAATTCTTTTTTAGTGCACCCCTACACTATTAGAAGAATCGCCATGCAAAATTTCAGCCCTTTAGGTCCAGCGGTTTGTTCTGTGCGTTGTATGTCAGTCAGTGAGTCAGTCAGTGAATGAATGAGTCAGTTACGGAACTGTTTTATATATATAGATAGAATATTTTATGATTTGCTGTACTTGAAAGAACTTTTCCGAAATTCCATCAAGGTATCTCCAAGAAATTTCGTACAATATTCTTTTTCTCTATTTTCAACAAAATACCTCAGGATTTTTTTCAGTGTAAAAATTCTGAAAAAAAAATTGTCTTCAGAAGAAAAATTGCCTCTTTACAGATATTTTCTTTTTAAGTATTTAAAAAAATTAAGGACAAAATTTTTGTAAATCTGTTAGGCGAATTATTTTGAAATGTTTTCGGCACACAAAGGTGAAGAAAGAACGCAAATAGAATTAGTTTTTGGTTGATAAAATATATGAAAAACTACTTATGGTTTAAGTTTTGAATACTGAATTTTTCTAAAAAAAGATTCAAATTACAAGACTTTTTCTAATTAGTATAACGATATTTATAAAAGGCAAATTTGATTTAAAAATCTATCCCTAAATTAACGTAAAGGAAAAAAAAATGTTTTTAAATATCTAAGTGGCCGGTTGTACTGAAAGAGAAGATTACACAGAAAAATTGTTAGGTATTACGCTGATATTTTTTGCTTGCTAACAAGCTGTTTTAAGATGTTTCCCGACTTGTCAAATGGTCTTGGTGGCAGTATCTATCCTCGTATTTTAACCCCAGAACTCGAAGAAAAGGCTTATTAGGTTGAATGACGTATATAAGGTACAGGTTACTTTGGCCTGTAGGTGTCGAACAGAGAATGTCTGATTTTTTTCCCATACAAAGTAACTCAAATCCAGAGGAGGTTAATATGAGAGATATAATAAGGGATAAAATGTTGTATGCTTATATCAAAATAACATAAACATGCAAAATGATGACGGGTAACATGGCAGATATAAAGCAATTGAAATCTAGAGGAATTTAATAAGAGAGCTTTAATAAAGGATAATATTTTACACGCTCATATCAAAATGACATAAACATGTAAAATGATCTTATATGTAACATGACAGATCTTTGTGTCGATCTCCGAGACATAGAAGGATTTTCGGCATCGTTGTGCAACTGAACCCCCTCCAGAACTACTTTTTTTGAAAATCCTACTATCTGTCGAAAACAAGAAGTTAAGAAAATTTTGAACTCTAAATTTGCTGCCGTATATACCTGCGTTAACAGGTCCTTCTCCATTATCTCTAAATATTTTCAACAGTTGCAATGTTCAGTTTTAATATTTTTTTCTCTTGGAAACAGTAAAAGGATGTTTTCAAACGGCAAAATGGGTGTTTTAACCAGATACTTATGTTTTTAGCTGATAGCAAATCCGCACAAGTGATTTCAATTTTATCTCTAACATTCGGCGTTGCTCTGATTAGGGCCCTTTACACGTACGCTCTTTCGCGAGTGCCAAGCGCACGGGATTGCGCGTGGGAAAACTTGCAGACGGAATCGCGCGTGCCTGCGTTTTCTCCTCATGTGGCGAGTTTTTCGATCACTCGTTCTTTCGCGCGCGATTGACCGCGTATGAAAAACGCACAATTTTACTGGAGCGTCCAGTTGTTTCGTTGGTGTTTTAATGATTTTGTATGATACAAATGGACATTACAAGAAGAAGAACCATTGCTCAAGGAATTACATTCGCCGGTCTTGGTGTGATTGGAGACCAAAAGAAGAAAAAAAAAGAGATCAGTGTGGGTAAAAACGTATAGACGATTAGGTCACATGCCTCTGATTCAAGAATTACGAGAAAATTATTCATATGATTTTAAAAATTATTTTCGCGTGGATGACGAAACGTTTAATATATTTCTGTATACAGTGAAAAATAAAATATTAAAACAAGACACTGTTATGAGAGAGAGCATTAGTCCAGAAGCACGTTTCTTTGCCACCCTTCGATACCTTGCTACAGGACGCTCATTTGAAGATTTGAAATTCAGTACCGGTATTTCAGCACCATCTCTTTCTAAAATAATTCCAGAAGTCTACCGGAAACCCTGCTAGACATCCACATGATAAGTATCTGGATCTTGACAGACAGCAAGAGGGCTATTCAACATCTGATGAACTGGTTGCATATCACATAAAACTGGTACATACATTCTTCTCGCATTACTGACTCAAATCAATTACTCTTCAGTAGATCCTGTCTCGTGAGGGTTTACTCGGTAATGATCTAGCCGACAATCTGGAAAAGGAGGGCTGTTTGGAAAATCCGCCATTGTTTCATGATCTGACTGCGTTGGAAGTTCAATACCAGGTTTTACAGTTTTTTGGAAAGAGCGTTCTGTCCATCACCGGTATCCGACCAAGCGTCTCGCTCTATAGTGGTCCGAGACCAAGTCAGACTTCTTCAGTCATACTAAAGGTCGGGCTTTGATAAATATCACAAGGTTTTTTCCTTTTTCCCTGTTCTTCTGCGTTTCTTTTTCTCATTGTAGATTACATTGTAGGAACCCCTGTCAGCATGCTTGCTGAGTATCAGGAGGCTTCTGTCACTCACTTGCTCATGCGAAAAAGTTTTATGGACCTGGTCTAGCATCTTCTATACCAGGGGGCTTAACAACAAAATCATGTGGGGGGGGGGAATTAAGAGTACTTATATTTTAATGCCCATCTCGTATATATTTAACAAGGAGTTAACATAAGAAATTTTGATTTTAAATTCTATCTTCTACCATTTAATATTTCATTTAATTCAGCTACAGCCTATACAGAAGTTAGTTTAAATAAAAGGGAATTAACCTAACAGAAATACCAATAATAAACCACGAAGTAAAAAATGTAGACTTGAAAAAGCAGGTAATGTGATAATATTTAACAATAAGCGTTGTTGCTAAGGCGCTTTTGCTGTTGAATAAAGAATGAATCTGATATGAAATATTTGAAAGGTCGCGATATCAAACGTATCTTATCGCTTTTGCCTCCTTTAAAAGAGCACCCGAATTTATCTCTTCATTCAACCATGGCTGGTCACGCAGGATCTTCGGCAGCTTTCTGCGATGTTGTAGTGCCATTTTTCCCAGACAACATCGCAAGCGTAGAAGATGCAAATTTTAGTCTAAATTTTAATGGCGTTAATAAAAAGCAATATTATCTTGTTAATAATTGTCAGCTTAATGTTTATAGAAGAAGAAGCGAATTTACCGATAATTTTTTCCCGAAGTCTGTAATTAATAATGCTCGGCAGAATTTGAGCCAAGCCATTTATTTTGAAATACGTGGTCCAATCAGTTATACAGCTCTCCTGCAGTTTGATAGCTTTCTCACCCTTTTCACCGGTAGAAGCGATTTAGGTGCAGAGCGAGACTTGTATCTTGGACAGGGAAACATCCCTCAACGGAGTGTATTCCTGCTTCAAGACGAGTCTCGGATTGCCTTGCTTTGTTCTCTGTGGTCAGGGATGGCCTACAAGAGCGCAGAAACTTTGCAGGGGATCCTGTCAAATCTCTTGGCACTGGAAATTAAACCACTCTTAGTGTGGCTCGATGATGTCGACGAAAGAAGAATAGATGCTAGAAACCAACTATTAGCGTATTATGAGGTTCCTGAGAGGTAAAGTCATTAAACTCTGCAGTGTAAAATAAGATATTAACAAATGTCTGAATCATCTGAATAACTGACAAGAATTTATTTGTAATACAGTTTAGGGTAAGTATCTCTTTGTTTGTTGTGAATTACTTTACTATTTATTAACAAATTCATAATTTTATTTTATATTTTATTAAATAAAATAATATTTCAATCTCAGAGTGAATATCTATACGTATATATAAAAAGAGAGCGGATTTTGTACGTGGAGGGTAATCTCCAGAACCACTTCACCAATTTGAAAAATTCTTTCACTGTTTGAAAGGTACATTATTCCAGATGGACGTTGGCTATATATTATGTATATCTGATGAGTAGAAATAAAGTTAGGGGCTTACTTTATTTCTGAAGTTAGGGGCTTACTTTATTCTGCTGAGATTAAAGTGGGCTTCTAAAGAGTGGGCTTCTGTTCTGACGATAGCGGTTCGAAACTAGCCTATGTTCTGGTATAATATTTTGTTCAACCCGGACAAAGTCGGGACGGGCCGCTAGTTCAGTAATAACGAAATGAAAGCATATTTTTTATAATGAATGTTTACCTGGTCTGTTTGTGCACCAGTCAAATTCGACTCGTTTAGGTAACACAAACTATAAACTTCGACAAAAAGGACATTAAAGCTTATGAAAACTCTACCATACTTTCGATAACTTATCATTTTTTTTTCTAAATTTACAAAATATCTAAATCTAATGTAGTATTTTCTTATCTTTGGCCGTACTCGCTGACCGTTTGTAATATACGTCATAAACCTCTAAAGCAAAGTTATTCAGCTTAATTTGAGTTTAATCAAAAAAAATTATTTCTAACATAAGAAATCAAGAATTTGTCTTTTTTTTTAACAAAGTTTGTAAATTTCCCACTTAATGCATTTTAGCATCAACGATGTTACTATTGTATCAGCTATGCTTAGATTCTGAAGTAATTTTAATTCCTTTTGAAGAGAAAGTGAGATGCAGTAGCGTTTTTGTAACTATTAAACCGAAAATTCATACTCAGTTTTAAACTTTTATCTTTTACTCTTTCTATAAATAGTGTAAGGTATACACAAGATTCGATTCACAATAATCGAACTTTTGAGTGAATGAATTAAAGAAGCTGCTTTAGATATGCTAATTTCGGCATACGCGCTTAGTATAAATACCACGCAGCGTCATTAATAAAAAAGGTTGTTAAGGCTGAAAAGGTGTTATCCTGCGCTAGTGCTTAGGGGGCCTGAAGTTTACGTGGCAGTACTGCTGGTTTGACTTACTGTTCGTGAGTATTGAAAATATATTGTTCTTGAAAGCTGTATTTATATTCCGTACAAGTAGTACGTATGCTTATTGCTGTAAAAGCAAATTATATATGTGCAACGAATTCAATAAACATTGTTTCATGTATAAACTGTGTTTGTTTCAAATTCAAATAGAGTGCCACTTCAAATTATATACACCCAAGTCTGCGTAGAAGTGAGCATAGAAACTCTATAACTACTCTATTCAAATAACATATTTTTTCCAATGAACGAGAGTGAATATCTCATAATGCACTCCTGCTTTCATTTTCTCTCGTCAAAATCGTAACCCAACGTGATCTCTACACTAAGAAAATATAACACTCAGCTTTTCTGCTGAAAGGGTAATTTCGGTACTATTACGCTTAGGACACATTATATATGAGTCCTCTCTTGCAAAATAGACTAACTCCCTAAAACACAAAGTGGAGAAAAGTGGTAAAATAATATACATTGTTTTTTTAAATTACTTTTGAAATATAAATTCAAATACATTGTAGAATGTATCATTGCAGATGTAGCTTTCATATAACGGCATATAAAATGTATAAGATAGAATTTCGTTGGAGTAAATCTTCATTATTATTACAATTTTTGTGTGACTAAGGGAGTTAATCGATTTGGCACGGTATGAAAATTAATAATATACAATTCAGTCTTCAACTTATTTTATTATTGCAGAAAAGGGGAAATAATTGTTAAGGGGGGAATACCCCTTAAAACCTTCAGAACACTCAATTTTTTATTGTGATTTAATTTTGGAAAAAGGAATATGAGGAATCTTTTGGAAAAAAAATGAAGTCGATACTACAATTAAAACCGCTTTTATGGTCAAATGTATAAAGCTAATATTAAAGAAATTCATTGAAACTTTAAACTTTAAATGGCTTTTTCTGAAAACTGTTATTTTCAGTGTGCACTATTTCTTCAAAACTATCGTTACAAATTGCTAAAATTTTGTATACACATATATATAATTATCTTGTATCTTTATACAATTTCTACCTAAACTTAAGTAAGTACATATTACAAATTTTTTTACAGAAATTTAAAAGAAAAAAAATTACGTTTTTTTTGTACATTACAATACGTTTGCCTGAAATTTTTTTTTAATGTGAAATATGGTTATTGTTTTATGTGTAGATTAAATGGATAGAATATATACAAATAATTCAATATATATCTCTTATAGTTTTTAAAAAATCTGCGCGCAATACATTGATTTAAGATTCATTTTTCAAAAAGCATTAATTATTTTTTTTACATAAAATAATTTCTAATAATCTCCCCAAAATTCTGCTTTTGTTTTCTTATAGACAAAGCTGCTTTGTACAATTCACCCTAAAAATTGGTTTAAATTAATTAGAAATTAACTGTTTGACAACACATTAAGCTTGGTAGTAAAATCAGTGTATTTTGCGCGTGCAAAGGTGTACTCCCCCCCCCCCCTTTAAATAATCGCAGCTTGGAAACCTTGCCGCAGGTTGAGTTTATTAAGTAAATATATCTACCAAGAATGAAAATTTGAAGTATCGCAGGAAAAATTTTCCCGAATCAGAAATGAAAAAAGATTTTATTCCATGAATATCGATAAGTAGTAAGACGGCAGTTGTCCGTATACCTAAGAATGTAGATATATCAGTAAATGTTTAAGGATATTGCTGTTATAAATATATTAGCATATACTGGTTCCCTTAATTGGGTTTCTTTTATTTACGGCCATATAGTAATGTCAAAAATATAATTTTTCATAAACAACAGTAACCATGAAGTATGAATCTTGTATAAATGGTCTCGAGTGAAATACTCGAATGAAAAGATTTGGGGAAAGATCTGGGGAAAGATTTGGGGAAAGATTTGGGGAAAGTTTAACCTTTTCCTTACGGGGTGGGACAGCATGTATCCCAAGAATACGGACCCAAGAATGAATATATATATATATATATATATATATATATATATATATATATGTATGTATGTATGTATGTATGTATGTATGTATATAAATATATATATATATATATATCTATATATATGTATATATATATATATATATATATATATATATATATATATATATATATATATATATATATATATATATATATATACAATGATTTCCGCTTATAAGAATCACGTTTATTATTACTGCTTTTGATTCTTATAAGCGGTTGATTCTTATAACCGAAATTTAGGTTTTTGGACAGGCACACACACACTTATATATACATGAGATAATTTACTGTAAAACACTCTTTAATTTGCGTTAATTATCTTTTATTAAAATTATTTTTTATAATTTAAAAATACAACTTAATTTCTAGACCTATAAGTAGATACACAGGATTATAGTGAGAGAAGGAAAAAAATCCAATATTTGTTACAACATACCTGCTTAACAGTTTTAACATTTCCGCTACAGGAAGTGTGCAAGAAAAAGTTTTCCATGGTAGTTTGACGTAATGAAGTTTTCAGGAGGTTGTTTATACCTCTTTCTGTCTCAGACGAAGATTCACCTTCTAGCTTACGTTTTACGTTTGATAACGTGCTGAATCTACTAATGTCATGTTTGCCTAAGTGACAGTGGACACTTCGCCGAAGATTTATGTGTTTTAGGGTCCAGGAAGCCGCGACCAGGATGTTGGAGGTGGGAAAAAAGAATCCCTGTCTTTGTCAGTGGAGAAAAGTGAAATCGGACCCGGACAAGTAAAGATGCTCCTGGGTTAAGCTAATAGGACAGTGTTTAGCTAAAGCGTTTAAGGGAAAACTATTATATTATGTCAAACAAAGAAAGGGATGTATTCTAAGACTGTATTCCATCCCATCTTATCAGTCTTCCTTTAAAAAAAATAAAGAAAGAACTTCGTGCATGTTGAGGGTTTAAGTGGCTTTTCTTAAAAATTGAAAGGAAAGCGAAGAGTGTATACTGATTCTTAAAACCGGTTGATTGATTCTTTAAAGCGAAAATTTTAACATGGAAAAAATACATTTGCTTTTGTTTTTGCGATATTGATTCTTATAAACGGTTGATTCTTATAACCACTGATCATTATAAGCGGTGGTTACTGTATATATATATATATATATATATATATATATTAAATATATATGTATGTATGTATGTATTTATGTATATATATATATATATATATATATATAAAACCCTCCTAATGGCCGTTCTTACAAAGGGGAAATTTCCCGTTCTAAAGAAGGAATCAGAAAAATGACCCCCGGAAGCTAAAGGTTAAAGTATAATCTCAGTTTACATATAAATCCCACTATTAAATCATAAAACTAGTATTTTAAGAGAAAGTTCTGCAATCTCTATTAGTAAACTTGAAAGAAGAGCATTCTTTTTCAAATAATTTTTCTTTTCTGTTATTTTTTCCAATAATGACAGAAAACTACCGATTCGACATAAATTTTAGTCAAAGTAATGTTGGATTAAGATTTGCTATTAAGTTTGCTTAACCTTTTTAGCTAAATATGATCTGATTTAATGGAATACATGTAAATTAAAATCGAAATATTCATTTTTCTTTATAGTTGAAGACTTACAGCTGTACAACATTTTATTTTTGATATTTGAAAAATGAAGTTTGGATTATGGTATGTAACTCCTTTTATTTATTAGCATATAAATAAATAATAAATAAATGTATATTTTCCATACAAGTTTTTAATATTTGGAACAAAACATTTGAATTACATCGGTTAATCAATAGAGAATTTTTTTTTATTTCGCTCTATTTATTTCTAAATTTAACGTTTATCAACGTTGATACAATTCAATCTTTGTGTGAATGTTATTATTGAAACATTGCTACTTGCTAATGTTAAATACATCTTATAAGTTAACTGGTATTTTCAGAATAAATACTTAACGTACCAATATAAATACTTTAACCTTTATGTTTTGTTAGAATTCACTGCGTAGAAGTGGCACATGATTTTCGAACAGCGTGCTCAACTTATTGACTGGAATGTACGCTTGATTGAGATTATCTCTAAGTGCTAATTGCCTATGAAGAATGAAAAATACAAACCTATGATATAAGTTTTAGCTTTGAGGGATGCCACATAAAAAGCTTTTTTTTTTTTTAAATTACACCAATTAAGTTATCCTTATTTTTCTTCATGTATGTCTTTTTATAAAGAACTTTGTGCATAAGAGAAATCTCCCTCCATTATGAATTCGAAATAATAATTTCATTAAATTTTAACCCCTTATTAACAGAAGAATGTATTTTAAAAAATTCATATTGTAGTATTCATAATTAGAACCAGGCGAAAAACCGTGGACATATTTGTAATTTGATAGGGTCCATATGATGGATAAAATTTGAATATCTTTTTGGTAAAATTATTTTATTAACAAGGAAAGACCGTTTAATAGTAGCTATAAGCAGAAGAGAAAAAGGCAGAAAATGTTCCTACATTTTTAATGAAAGGAGATTAACCAAACAATTGCCATCAAAATAATTCTAATCTATACTTATATATAAAGAGAGAGCGATTTTGTACGTGGAGGGTAATCTCCAGAACCACTGCACCTATTTGAAAAATTTTTTCACTGATTGAAAGTTACATTATTCCAGATGGACATAGGCTATATATTATGTATATCTGATCACTAGAAATAAAGTTAGGGGCTTAATCCTAACAATCTCCATTGTTACCGCTACTGTCCTCTACCGCTTTTTGTGCCGAAGGTTTCGACGATCCTTAGCGTGGTGCTATCGCGGTGGGCTTCTGTTCTGACATTAGCGTTTCGAATCTAGCCGTTCTCCGGCACACCTTTTTTTCTTTTAAAAAATTAACTTTAATTATTAACTAACGTAATATTAATTTAAGGTATTATTAAGGTTATTTTTAAGGTAAAAAAAGATTTACAATTTATTGGCTATCAACTGGAAATTTATTGGTATAATATTTTGTTCAACCCGGACAAAGTCGGGACGGGCCGCTAGTTTTTATCTAAAGATGTTACTTCTTGAAAAAAATTAAAAAATAGTATATTATGATTCTTCAATTTTGAATAAACGAAATAACTAAAATATTTAATTAAATCATCTGAAAATAAATCTTCTTTTCAGTATAGCATTGACATTAGTTTGAATTCTTCGAAAACTATGAATAATATGTGAGCCAACAGTTTAAAAGTGCCTTTGAGTACAAAGACAAGTACGCTTAACGAAAATATAAGAAAGAAAATCAGCCATCACCTCTAAATTCTAAATTTCGAACCGAATCACGATCAAGAAGATACGGACGATTGATAAAGCAATGAGGTTTTTTATCTTATTGGGTACATTTAACATCAATTTGTTTTTGGTAATGTGTGTTTTTTGTCAATGTTTGGCTCAAAAACAAATAATAATGTCATGCCGTAAAGAAATATTTCAAGAAACTTAAGATTAAGTTATAAGTCTCTTCAAACAGAATACCTTTATTACTTTATTATACACACACACACATATAGTATATATATACGTATATTCTGAGTAAGGCATGCGTATTCCTATGTTGTCTGATCAGTAATAGCAATACTCGTTGACCAATTGTATCAGTCATCATAAAGCATCCAGGAGAATTCACGATTTGTATGGGCGAATTTTCTCAGGATAATGCTTGCCGAACAGGTAAAAAAAAATCTTCAAACCGACATTCCCTTTGGAAGAGCCGTACCTATCAGCAAGTGAGGAGGTAAACGAGCAGCCTCTATATAGTAGAAAGAATGCATATGTTTAATGTAGTTTAATATATCATATAGAATAGCGAGCACTCAGAAATATGATGGTGGTGACAATGGTGTGTTTGGAGATTGGTTATGTATAAAAGCGAAAAAATCATCTTTTAAATTATTATTACAGTCTGAACCTATAAGATCATATAGGTGTACCTCTTCTGCACTGAAAAATATATCTAGATATCAACTTTAGCTTTTTACCTTTTTTAATTAAAATGGAATCGTCCTCGAACATTTTTAGCTAGAGAAAACAAGTATTTATGTTATCATTTTGTCCAGGTGACGTAAAAAAAACTGGTATTAAATGTTAATAATTGTTCAGCTATTTCCAAAAAAATAAATGAACTTATGCAAAGCAAGTCCATAGGATTATGTTTGTGACATTTTCTTGATTTTAATCGTAATTAGTATAGGACGCTCATTTCCTTTTTATTTGGATATAGCATTACTAGAATTATTAAGCATTAGCTGCTAGAGGAAACAATGCTTGAAACGTGTTCAAGACGAAACAAAATGCCATTGGAAAACACAGGAAGTTTCGTAATTTCGCAAGGCAAGAATACATTGAAAATAGTTCTGAATGCTCTCTTGCTAATAACTGCCACAATTTTTTATGAGTGAACTAATAAAACTTCTGCCTTCTTTCAGGTTTCCCTCACAGAAAGTTCGAGTGCGTGGCGTGAGAAGGCAAAAGAAAAGAAGGTTTCGTCGAGGAGCTGAGGAGTTGGTGGAAGCTGTTTGTATTAACAGGAAATTTAACTGGTGAATGAATTACTTATGTAGTCATTTGCAAGTCATACAGTTAAAACCTGTGTTATTTACGCAAATTTCGTCGGTTCATCTTACCGATGATTTTACCATAAACAGCTTCAGTTTTTGGTGCCAAGAAAATGTTTTCTTCCTTTAATTGATTCGATGAATCAAAAGAAAAAAAAAATTCTTGCAAGCATTATAAAATGTTTTCAATTTGATTTGCCTTTTGATTTAAAAGTTGTAATTTTTTAATATACGAATTTAATATTTTGACTTTATTGATTCAATTGTAATAAAACATTCTTTGATAATTATTTTGCATCATTTTTTCAAGGGATTTATTTTGTGGGGATTTTGATGGGCTTTTTGTATTTAGTATTTATTACACTACTGCAAATCATAAAAGACAAAATATAATGTTTGGTAAATTAGAGCATTTTAAACAGATATTTTGAAAAGGGGCGGGTCCTCCAGGTGTTTCCTCTGGATCAAAATTGAGGTGGCATCAAGAGAGTAATGTTGACTCACCTGTATGGTGCTTCCAGATAGAAAGTAGTCAAAAATTTAAGGGGACGAGGGACCTTGAATTTTTTAATTTTCAATTTTTAACTCTATATACAAAATGAGAGTAATTCATTTTCTTTTTTACTACACTGAAAACCCCTTATATTCAAAATAAGGAATTTTTTGCAGAAAAATGTCTGTTTTTCAATTTTTTTCCAAAAATGCTAACGTTCTTCAAAATGCTCTATGTGCATTCTATATTAATTAAATTCATTAAATTTTTTTATTATAAGTTTATCATATGTATATAAACTAGCTGAAAACCCGCGCTTCGCTACGGAGTACATTCAAATTAAATACAATGGTCAATGTATGCAATTAATGCCAAAAGAAAAAAATATATATATTTATAATAAATGAGACGATCAATATATACAACTGATGTAAAAAAATATTTATATATGTATATTTATAAAAAAATCATAAGGAATATTTATTTTTTTTGGATAATATCCAATCGTCTGCTGCATTAGAAAGAGAAAAAAATATTTTTTTTGTCAATTTAGTTGTTACGCACGTGACGATAAATTTATTGAAAGTACCAGAAAAAGAAATCACGTGATCGGCATTTAATAAATTAAATTCTAAAAATGAATCTTTAAAAATTCACCAAAAATCAGGAAATGGAGGTAAAAATTCGAAAAAAATTTCATTTTATAACCCTCAATGTATTATTTTAAATGCAAACGTAAAAACAGTTTAAAAAGCAGCTTAAAAATTTAATTTAAAAAATCTAAGAAGAATTTTTGAAAAATCTTTCTTAGTGCACCCCTACACTATTAGAAGAATCGCCATGCAAAATTTCAGCCCTTTAGGTCCGGCGGTTTGGTCTGTGCGTTGTATGTCAGTCAGTCAGTCAGTCAGTGAATGAATGAGTCAGTTACGAAACTGTTTTATATATAGAGATGTAAATGTGCATTTAATTTTTTTCGTAAGAATCTAAATATTTTTTTTTCTATTCTGCCTGTTATTTTTTTGTTTTTTGATGTTTTTACTTTATTTTATGTTCTATAAATTTAAAAAAAATTGTTCGGTCGGGGGACCCCCGTCAGGAACGAAGTTCCTTACGTTATTTTTTCAACTCTAAAAGGGATTTAATATGTAGATTTCTATTGATTATATTAGTGTATTTTTGTCACGCAAAAAAGCGCAGCCCTCTTTTATTCAACCAACTAACCAACTAACTCTCTATCTCTCTCTCTGTCTAATTTGTATATTTTATTTTTATTTTTTATTATTTTTTCAAAGCAAAAATGTAAAGTAAGGATTAAAATCAATAAATTTCATTTTATATTTTAGGAAAAATAGTTATTTATTAAAAATTAAATATAAAATAGTGAATTATAAATTATATATAAAAATTCCAAATTAATTATGTATAAAAAATTCCAAATAAGAAAAAATTCTTTTTAAATTTTATCATTATTTTGTATCATGGTAATTATTGGCTTATGGTAACTATAATAAGATGCACCAGGGGTTAGCCCGTCAAAAATTATGTGTTAATTTTGTTTTTTATCAATTAACATATGCAAAGTCAATATTATTTGTATACTTAATAGCTTCTCTACTTTCTTTTATTTAAACTAGGGGCTTGGCCTCTAGGCTCGCTCCTCTGTTATTGCTAATAGCGAGATACATAGGGGTGATTCTCGGGCAATGTAACAGCTTCCATCCATTTACTGCTGTCACTCTGAATGCGAAGGGCGTTTCAACACTGTTGAATTATCAGCTTTAAAATTCAATTAAAAATCGAAAAATTGAGGTAGACTTAAAATGAGGTTTTTATGAATAAGAAAACTTTTAGCTTCCAGATGATGTAATTATTTACTTTGTAAGATAAAAACTCGAGGAGCATCGATATTATATCCACATAGGGGACGATATTTCTTTAAAAACTGTTTTACGATCATTAAGAATATTTAATACAGAAAAATAAGATAAAAAGAACAATATTTAAGAATAGAGAAAAATAGATAACTGATATAAAGAATAGAGAAAAGAGCAATACACAAAACTTTTCTATTAGTTAAAACAGATTTATTTTGTTAATGAAATTTATAATAATATAACTGCGATGCCATGGGAATTTATTTTTATATAGAGAATTTTTGGCAGAATTTACTTACCAAAAATGGTGTGGTTGAATATTAGGAAATCCATTTCTTATTTGCTATAAATACATTTTAGAATAAAATGCAATAATGTGATTTTAGGAGTTAACCTGGATGTTCCGATTTTTAAATAAATATTTGGAATTTCTCAAAAAATGAATGAATAGATAACACAGAATAAATAGCACCCTCTAAGCATAGAACAACTAAAACTCAAACCGCATTCAAAATTACCCAGCATGTATCGCTCTTTTTTTACAATGAAGAGAATAAATAATAAAAGTTCTATTAGTTTTTTAAAGCTATAAATGTATAAACAAATTATTACAAAAATTCTTAAAAATCTAGAAAGTAATTTACCAATTTAAATATTAATCTTTAAGCTATTAATTCTAAAAAAAATATATAATTTTTAAACAAACAAACAAAACAATTTTACATAAAACAATGTTTATTAAATAAACATTGTTTATTTAATTTACAATAAACTATAAAACAATGTTTTCAAAGCAAGAAGCATAAGCAAAGTGGCATGGATTGGCCTCCCTATTAGCCAGATTTGATGTCATGCGATTTTTTCTTTGGGGGTACTTGAAAGACTACGTGTATCGTCATAATCCACAAACTGTAGATAAACTAGAACAGTACATCTCTGCTGCTTGTCAGAACATTCAAACTGAAATGTTTCCACGGGCGTCTGTGAATTTTGACCTCAGATTGCGCCCCGTTCTTGCTGCAAACGGTGGTTATTTTAAAAACATTGTTTTATAGTTTTTCCCAGTCAGCAGCGCCATCTGTTGATGAACTTTGTAACTAATTTTGAAAATTGGTGAGAATAAATTCCCTGGTGACCTAAGCAGAAAGCAGCAAACGGTACATTTCTTTTGCCTTCCGTTTTTCTTTAATTGATTTTTCAAATCGTCGGTCATATTTGGGACACCCGGTATATAGCTTAACATCTATTCTTCCATACACAAATTTTAAGTCATATATATTAAATTATATTGACATGTCATATTATTTTCCCCTTACAGCCGATTTCAAAGATAAACTTTTGGGAAAACAATGATAAACAAATAAATCTGAGTAACTTTATGGATATCAATTCATCCTCAGTAGTAAAGGGTTGGAGGTTATTTTTATTCTCAGAACATTTTAAATTTTCTGATTGTTCATATTGAAAAGTTTTTGAGCTCTAGCGTCGTCAAAATTGAAAGGATGACATTCTTATTACGGATTTAAGCTTAAGAAAGTTCCATTTCTTAAAAATATATATACATTTTTTTATATTGCTTCTTGGTGTTTTCTGAAAGGTCATTTTTATCAGTGCGAATGATATTTGTTTTATTAAGAGTGTGTTAATTTGTTTCTTTGATGAAATCCTTATGAAATTGAAAACATTTAAACAAATACACTCATTTTAATGTCCTGGAAATGCTATAATTATAATCTTGGAATCTTTGTAAGTTGACTTAGTTGGCTATGTTGTAGATTTTGGCCTCAGTTTTTAAGGAAATTATTTAGAGAAACATCATAGAACCATAAAATAGTCACAATTAACTTTTTCGTTTCTTAATGAAAAACATGTCATCTACCTCTCTTCTCGAGATGTTGAAAATTTGCTATGTCAACCTTTTTTGGACATTTTTACCCGTTTCTTTTTTCTAAATATGAACAAGAAAATCACTTAATGGAGTATATCCAAGCAAAAAGTTTTTGAACACAATGTTTATATCACAAAATTGAAGCATGAAGTTTATATCACAAAATAGTCCTGCTGTGATAGGCTTCATACATCTCGACTTTCTTCATATTTCTCGACTAGCCAGGCTTCGCCCGGCTATGCTCGGGCCCCACAAAAGAAAATAAGGCCCTTTTCAGGGCCATACAAATGTATTAAATTCCCGTCGCTGCCGACAGATGGCTGCACCATACTGCTTGGAGTGGCCTAAGCAGAAAAAGTTATCAGTTTTCAAAGCTCTTTCCAAATATGTAAGATTTATGTACTTTCATGAGAAAAATAATACACCGATTTTCGACCAAAACAAAATGGCCGCCAAAATCGCATTCTCAGGATGAGTGAGACCCGGAGACGTGACGTTCACGTGACTCGACAAATACGCCTGTTACTTTATTTATATAGATGCAAAAGTACATAATAATCGGAATTAAATTTTCATTGGGAATTACATGTTCATAGAGTTTAAGTGTTTTTCTTAATTCAATTCTCCTTTGATTTCGCTCGAATTCATTCACTTTAGTCATACCAATCTGTAGTTGATTCACAGTTGATCCCCATCTAGAAATAATCAAATTACGTAAAGGCATCTTGAAAAGGAATTTTTTTTAACTCGGTTTAGAAAAAATGGTCGATAAAATAAAAGTGTGCATTTTTACAAATGCGTTAAGTGGTTCGGGACACACTTAATTTTTTTTAAAATTTATTGAGTTAAAATTTTGAATTTTGTTGTGATGGTTAATCATATAATTTGTAAACAAAATCACATCATAAAACTTCTCATAAAGTTTAAAAAAAATTTTAAAATATAAAATTTATAGAAAAGGGAGGTCCTTATAACTTAAAGGAAATCCTTATACAGTGGACGCTCGTTAATTCGAACTCAAAGGTTCTCGGAAAAAAGTTCGAATTATCCGATGTTAAGAGAAAATATATAACTTTAAAAGTGTATCACCGAAGAAAAAAAATCTCCTAGTATGTATAACCCCATAAAATATATTATACTATGTTATCGAAAATTAACATATTAAAAAGCAATACAGACTTGCCTTAATCATAAAATGAAGCAGATGATATGCAGTAGAAAGTAAACTTTAACTACACATACAAATTACACTTTGGGAAAAAACTGTAAAGTGGATGTTTGGTTTTGTTTATGATGCCTACATTGTTCAGCCAACTTCTCGATTTGAAGTAAACATTTCAAGCCATTTTAAGAGGAAGGTTCCATCTGAATAAATGCTTTAAGAGTTTTAATAGAGTCCATTATGGCTTTGTCCATTATGGCCGCATTAAAAATATCTTTCGGCAGGTAAGTAGAGAAAAGCCCTGGCAGTTTCCTACCGAAATTAGTGCATACGTCTTCGTTTACATTAGAGCTTTGGCCACATACAGTTTGATAAGAAATATTGTGCCTTGACTTAAATCGAGAAAGCCATCCATCACAATGTTCAATACCCAATCGACTTGCCAATTCATCAGCCTTCGTCAGCACTAGGGGACCATTTATCGGAAAATTTCGAGATCTAACATCCTGGAACCGTAGCAGTAGAGCTTTTTCTAGATATTCTTGGGATGCATTTCTCATGCGTTTCCTTCCTCTAGCAAATTTTGATTTTTCCCATGAATCTAAAATTGACTCCTTGTTTTTCAAATAAGTTGACAAGATTTTTTTAATTCCATAGTCAGCTGCTAACTTTGTTTTACATTCGCCATTCTATACTCTCTTTAAAATTTCTACCTTTGTCTCCAAAATTAGGGTTTTGTACTTTCCACGCGTAGACATCCTGAATTTTTGCACTTTCACATTACACACTGAGGAAGAAAAACTAGATCACATTAACTTGTCTGCACTGCAGGCATAACTGACGCAGCTCCCTAGAATCTGTAGTAAAGACTGGTTTTTCTGAAATTCAAAGAACATCGATACAAATAACGGAAAATCGCTTTGTTCGTTAAGCACTGATAAGGACAATAGCCACTAACGTTTAGCGGAAATGCAATAGTCTAGGAATGCGGGCATGGGCCTCTTTACATAGAAAAAAATACAGGTGATTTTGACACACAAAATAGCAAATACAGCGTGTATTTTCTCCGTTAATTGAGGAAAAAGAAAATTTTTTTGTCAAATTTTTAGTTCGAATTTACCGAATTGATAAAAATTTAGTTCGAATTAATGAGATATTTTTAACATTAATTCCAATACAAGTTTTTTGGGGCCTTTGGATTAGTTCGAATTAACCGAAAGTTCGAATTAACCGAGTCCGAATTAACGAGCGTCTACTGTAACTTGAAATATTATTTGTCGAATTTCAAAATTTTTTCATTTAATTAAACAGAAATATGTAAGTTTTAATTTAATTCAGCGTTTTTTAAAATATTAATGTAAAAAAAAATTTAGAGTAAAAATTTTAAAAAAATGATGTAACTTATTTTTAAAAAATCATATTTTCAAAAGTAAATATTTTTTTCAAATTTGCTAAATCAAAATTAAAGCAAAACAATTAAAAAAGATATTTTCCAAGTTTGAACTATTTATCTTTAACGGTTCTTGATTTATAACAATTTAAAGACAATTTATAACAATTTCAAATGGGGAAAAAAACCATCATGCAGAAAAACGTATTTACAGGTTTAAACAAAGATTGGCTGCTATTAGAATGTTAAATCCAAACGTGATTTAAACGTCAGCTTTAGCGGAAAAGAACACATTATTTTTTAATGAAATACATTTTTTTTCGAAAATTTGAAGAATTTTGTGTCCTGGACCCCCTTAAACACTGGAAGTTCCTTATAATAATCTATCACAGAAATTGCTGTTTCTTATTAAGGTTTTAACTGTCTAATTGCTTATTTCGCATTTACCCAGGTTAGATGTAATCCACGGGGGTATTCTATTACAAGATTGTGACCAAAACATGTCAAAAATTCCGTAATAAAGGAATGCAGATTATGTGAATCAGGTTTTCAATCTAATTTATACAAAGCAGCCTTTTTTTAAAAATTTCTGGGGAAACATCCAAACTACGTTTTTGAATGATATTTTTTCCTTTATTTTTATTACGATGCAACGCCCGAATGCATCACTCATCTATTTTTTTCCGAGTGTCATCTTGTTAATTCTATGTTTCACAGAAATATAGTTATTTTTAAAATTTTATTTTGTCATCTGAAAATTGCTCAAAAACCATCTAAAAGAAAACGATACTAATTTTTGTTTAGTGGCTGAAGATTAGAAATTTATTTTTATTCGCCCTATCGTGTACGTTGAAATAAAATCTTCATTTCTCTTCAGGGAGAAACCACGTACTATTTTTGTTAACACAGCTTGGAGAGTTAAAAACTCAATTTACGATGATTGCAATTTCCACTCCAAAGAGATTAAAGCGAAAGAAGAATCTTTAATGCCTAGTATTTTTTTCCACTTTACCGGTGGCATCATCATTTTTATCCGAAACGTCACAAAAAATTTGGAAAAAGGAAAAGATAATTTACGCAAGGCTTTCTAGTAGTTTGAAACTTTTCCCTATTTTTAAAAAAAAATTCTTTTTATTCTTCTCATTTCTGTTTCTGTCAGTTTTCAGTGAGAAGCGTGTCACTCCTTAACCCCGGGTCTAGATAACAAAACGAAGGGAGGCATTGCTAGAAATTGAATTAAATGTATTTTGAGAGGAGTATCCCCTTTGCGTATAAAGTAAGGGATAACGCTTGAAACTGTAGGATTTCATAGAAATGAATTAATAAATTTCATCCAAAATGAAGGTATGCATGCAAACGTAATATATTCGGGCGAATCATTAGGACTGAATCAATAATTTTGATTAAAATGGTCCCATGTTTTGCAAATATTTTACGGATCATAACACTGCAAATCGTATGTAATGACGTCTAATTGGTAACGCTACTAGTGATGCGACATCGATAACAAAACATCGATATTTTGATACATCGATATTCAATATGAAAACATCGATGCTAATAAAACATCGCCCAAAAACCATCGATGTTTTTAAACATCGATGTTTTAGAACATCCATTTTTTAAAACTGGTTTAGTAATCTCTAACGTTAAAGTTACTTCCCTTAGTCGTGGGGGGAGGGGGTGATTTAATTTTACTCTCTGATTGGGCAGGCACAAATGACAAAAACTTGGTTGCTTTGGGCTACATTGATGACTCAAAATTCTCGTTGTAAATACCGCCATGTTTTGCCTTCAAATGTCCAGATAAATTCGTGGTATTGGCAGAAGTTTTGAGGGACTTAAGGCAAATATTGCATTTCGCCAATTTGTCAGTGCTTTTGTAAAAATATTTCCAAACGATACTTTTGGGAGGCATCTTGCTAGTAATATTAACGTCAACTTATATAAAACCAGAACAAAACAAAAACTTAAATGGATACACTCGTGTATATACTATTTGTAAAATAAAACCCCATGGTTGGTTCTGGAGTGTCAGGAACATTCCAAGCGCTCTGATTGGTTCATTGGTTGTTGATTGCCATTTGTCTGTTTGCTAAGGAATCGTTCCCCCTTTTGTATTCGTCCTTTTCAGAATTCAGACTTACATTTTCTGAGTGTGAAAATTATGGTACGTGGCAATTTTTTTTTATTACGGTACTTTTTCATTTAAAAAAAAACATCGAGACAACGTAAAACATCGAGCACAAAACATCGATGTTAAAAAAACATCGGCTTCAATAAATCGATGTTTAAAAAATCGATGTTTTTATCAAAACATCGATGTTTTGAAAACATCGACATCGATGTCGCATCCCTAAACGCTACGTCAAAGTTTTGAAATTTAAATAACGATTCTGTTAGGATATGCATGTAAATATACAGATCTTTATACAAGTATAGCTTCCAAAGGTGAGCAAGCTATGTATGTAAAAATTGCGTTATTTTTAATATTACAATTTAGTAAAAAATTGACTCAATCCACTGTAAATACTCTTATTTACCCCCATTTGGTAGGACTGCAGTTTAGGGTTCCCCTTGTTTTTTTTGGCGCCAATAGTGCCCCAGAATTTGGTCGCCAAGAATGCGAGTTTTCTCACTCGTTAGCCAAAGTTGTTACTCCTGCAAATTTCTGACGTGTTTGTCATGTGATTATTTTGTGACGCATATATCACGATGGATGTTTATCGCCGCAATCTGAAATGGCACGTTTGCACTATTGGCGCAAAAAAAAAAGGGGTCACCCTGAACTGCATTTTTACAAAATTCTACCAAGCTCTGAATGGAAAGCTTCTAATTTGTCTCTTCTAATTTATTTCTTTTTTGCTTCTTATAATTTATTGACTTCATACATTGTATTAAAGATTTATTTATACCGCTGTCTCCGGATAAAACTAGTTCTGCCTAAAGTAAGTACCAATATTTTCTGCCTTAAGTTTCAGAATTTTTTTGATAATTTAAAAAATTGTATTCCGTACGTATGCAAATGTAAAAATTTGGTACAATGCAATTGTGTATAAAATTTTTCTATGTTGTGTTTTTTACTATTTTAATACTTATAGTTTATGCTTTTTATTACATTTTCATCACTTTTATGGATGTTTATCGTCAAAAAAAAGGGTCATCCCGAAGTGCATTTTTACTGCACTTGAGAATTTGTTTCTCTCCCTGTCTTAATAAACGCCAAGTGTGCGAGTTTTCTCAGGCGTGCGCCAATGTTGTGACTCCTGCAATTTTCTGACGTGTTTGTCACGTGATTATTTCGTGACGCATATATCACGATGGATGTTCATCGATGCCAACTAAAATGGCACGTTGCCACTATTGGCGCCAAAAAAAAAAAAAAAAAAAAACAAGGGGCCCCCCTAAACTGCAGTCCTACTCTACAGTTTAGCTGTACTCGAAAAATAACAGGTCTTTCTCGGCAGATTAAAAAAAAAAGTTAATTTAAAACTTCTAAATTTAATAAAGTTTGTAAAAAAATTTGAATTTATTACGTAATTTGTTGTACTGAAATATAATTTGGTAATGCATCAATCAGATTAGGGTGCCCCTTGGCACACTTCTTGGCGCGATTTTGCCAACGCGTTCACGCGTTCTACTCGTAAAGAGGGCGGTTGTTTACAGGCATCGGAACAGTGACGGCTCATTTCGAAAAACCTAAACAATGTGAAATAATTATCAAAATACAGTTTAAAAAAGCACATTATCCAAATATAATAAAAATTTATTACTTAGCACTTACTTTTTATTCCTTTAAGGGGACAGTGGACCTTCAAGCCTAACTTTTTTTGTTTTGAATGAATTTGCTTGAAATTTGAATATGGGATTAGTACCATAGATATTTAAAGTGGTTAAAATTTAATGATGAACTATTAATAATTTATTAATTATGAATTATTAATTATATAAAAATTGGCTTAATTAAAAATGTTCCACGCGCATTTCTTTTGCATATAATACGGTAATTTTTATTGACAGGATACCTTATGGAACTGACAATGAAACTTATCGCTTATTTTAAGCATTCATTAAAAACATAAAGAGAAAAAAATAATAATAGTGAAAAGACCCTTTTTATCACGCAAAATACCTATAAATCATCTTTTCCAGTACAAAATTTAGAAATTCTGAGCAACGAAGCATCATTTTTTTCAATAATATTTATTTGATATACAGTTAAGTATATAAAACTTAAATTTCAAAGCAATACGATCATTACAAATGCGACCGGATCAGTTTGAATATTCGTATGACGTGAAAATTTTTATTTTGAGAAAAACACATTTGAAGTTATTGCTATTAGTAACCACGTAATATCTAAATTAAATAGAAATGCCTATAACTAGGAAAGTAATCATAGAAATTAAAAATTCTTTTTGCAACACATTCCTACTCGTCCGTAATTTCACAATTCAATAAAATTTTTTTAAAAATCGAGTTTTCTGAGCTATTCTAAAAGTTGCAAATGTCTAGCGAGTCGGGAAGTTAGTTAAAAATCGATTGCAAGATTTGTACTGGACAAACACACACACAAACAAGAAAGCCAGTTAATAAAAACATGGTAATAAAAATACATAGTTCAAATACCACTGAAAGAGGATCCTGGGATATTGGGTGAATCCAAAGAAGCAGCCATTAAGAAGTTAAAAGCACTTCGGAATCTTATAAAGACAACCTCAACAAAGGGATTTTTATGTGCAATTTATGCAACAATATGTTCCTTTAGGGCAAATGGAAATTGTCGAGGAAACGTATGAACCTCCAATAACATACTACAAGGTGCGCCCATAAAGTAACCGGACCATTTTTTTATAAATAAGAAATATATTACTCACTTTCAAATAAATTGATCTCCTTCAAAATAATCGCCAAAGGAGTCTATACAATTTTCCCGACGTTTCTTCAAGTCATAGAAACACTGTTTATAAGCGTCGGAACTAACCGTTCGCAAAATACGCGTAACATTTGATTTAATATCCGAGACGTTTTCGATTCTCTGTCCTTTCATCGCCATCTTAAGCTTCGGAAAAAGGAAAAAATCACATGTCGATAAGTCGGGAGAATAGGGTGGGTGATTTATCACTGTAATTGAATGCTTAGCAAGATGTTGTACAGAAATTGTTGTACGGGGCCTAGCATTATCGTGTAAAAGAAACCATTGCCCAGAATCAAACAGTACCTTCCTAACTCGCCTTTATCCAGTTTCTTAATCGAAAAAGCACCTCCTTCTAAAAATACTGATTAATTGTGCGATTTTCAGGAATAAATTCGCGGTGAATAAGTCATTTGTAATCAAAAAATGCTATCAGCATCACCTTTGCTTTTGATTTTGACATCCGTGCTTTTTTTCGTATGGGAGAAGACGGTCCTTTCCACTGTGCACTTTGTCTTTATGTTTTTCGGTCGTATTGTAGACACCAAGTCTCATCTCCTGCAATAATACACTTTAAGAAATTGTTGTCCTGTTGCGCAGTAGTCAGCAGATCTTCACAGCAGGATTTTCTGTCTTCTTGTCGTCTGTCTTCTGCTGTACGTTCACATTATTTATACAACTAGATTTTGAATCGATTTCGCTTACCTGTTTTGGAAAATGTAGAAGAGTATGATGGGAGCCTTCTCGGCATATTTCTCAGATTAATTTTGAATAACATTCTACAGCTTTATTGGAGTTCACCCCAAACATGTGATGCATGTACCCAGATATTTTATCCTATTGAATCTTTGCCTGAGGTCTAATTCCTTGAACTTCGGGCAGTGTTGAATAGAATGCAATTGTTTACACAACTCACAATTATTTGACTCCGAAAGTGTGCGAATGAAATTTGATTTCGCTTTAAACGGCGTCTGCTTTGAAGACGCAAATCACGATACATGCGAGTTTAAATTTTCTAAAACTTGACACATTTTTCAATAAAAATTCAATAAATGTATCCAGCGGGGGAATTTCTGTATTTGGCAAGAATATTTCAAACTGTTTCCGCAATTCAGATTCCAATCTATCTTCAATAAAGTGAAATAAAACTAGATCTGAAAAAGAATTAGGAGCCAATTCTAAAATTTTAAGAGCTCTTAAATGCTTTAAGGTCTTCTCGATTACTGATATAAGTTCTTTCGGAGAGTCCGTCATTAGCATTTCACGGCTTAACAAAATATTCATATGAGGATTTACAATTAATCTTTTATTTTCAAAACGATGCTCTAAAGCATTCATTAACGATGAGTAAGTATCGTCCTGTGTTTGAACTTCCTTTTCCAGACTTCCCAAAGCAGATTGCGAATAATACAGCCTTTGGTTTTCGCTAAATAGTGCATTTGAGTTTAAGGTACTAAACTGAATTCTAAATGCAAACCAATCTTCAAAACGGTATGCCACACATATGTAACAATATACTTGATTCTGCGCACCACCCACATTCTGCCCTTTATACACATATACTAAAGAGGTCCTCTTGGTCGGTCCCAACTTACTGATAACAAAACAAGGAACACATCAGTATCAGATGACTGCTGATCGCAACGCATTGATGAAGTTTTAGGTGGCATCTACTTACGCTACAAAGTCTCATAGCGAGCCTAACCTCTTGAAAGCATGCTTAAGCCATTCATTAATCATGAGGTTAACGCCTTCCGCATTTTACATAGGTTACAGAAAATTTTTAGACTTCTCTGTGATCGACAGACTCACGTCGCAGTTGAATGTTCCCCGACATATATCCGGTTGCTGGCAGACATTCCCTACCTCCGACAGGATCTCGTTAGCACTTTCTGTTTGCCGATGAAATCTGACACTGTTTTGGCCGCAATCGTTGGGACCCCGAAACCCCTCCACCACGATAAGGTGGGACCTCGTCGGAGGGGACCCCCCACCCGTCCCGGACACTCCACGTTCCCTACATTCAATAGTATAAGGTTATTGAGGGAAAAACTAACATTTTATGCTTTTAAAGTTTAAGCCAAACCCCCTGAGACTCGATGCCTTTTGGGTCAAATCCTAGAGACACTCCTACGACCGGGACATCCTCCCTCCCCCCCCCCCGAAAAAAAGGGAAAAATATAAAAATCTCGACTAGTGTCCGGGAACCTCCGATCCCTCAAAACCGTAGACGATGCCAACAAATCCCAGCCACGGACAACAACGCACTGATCTATCTAGAAACCCCCTACAGAAGACACAACAGCTCCAGAAGATGTGCATGTCTGTGTTGAATGCCTCACTGTGCACGTGTGTGGAAAATGTTCAGAGTGTACTGCAGGTGATGTGTGTCGTGAGTGTGGTGAAATCATTTTCAGAAACCCGCTGATCTTTTGAAACTCTTTGCGACAGCTATGGATGATAGTAGCGGAAAAAAAAATTGATTGCTTATTTACTCATTGCATTTTAGGCTCCTATTTCTCTCACTCATTCTATAGTCTATTGTCTATTTTTTATTGTTTATATCTTATATTCTATTTTAAGTTGCTATTGCTTATTTCTATTTTTTTTAAATTTCTATTGTTTTTTCTATTATCTCCTTTTTATTTCTATTTTTCATTGCTATAGTATATTTCTATCCGTTATCTCTGGTGTTAACCTGTTATCTGCTTAATAATGCTATTTTCTTTTGTGTGTATAAATCTCTAGTACTATTGAAAACTGTTGCAATATATTTTGAGTTAATTATTGGAGAAGGAAATTTTTCGTTTCGCTATTAAATGCAATATTATTTTTCTACGTCTATTGCTACACTATTGAAAATTACTGTTAAGAGAAAATTTGCATGGAATTTTGATTTTAAAGACCAAAAAGTAAAATCAACAACTGTTCCCCTCTCTTTGACAGTGAAATTCCGTAGGTCTTTCATTAACTGTTTTCAAGGAAAACTATCTGCAATTTTTCTTGCCGAAATATTGATTTTCCTGAAAAAGCTAAAATCGGTGATTTGGGAATAGAGACAGGAAATAAAAGATTTTTGTAAGAATTTCACTTGCCTGGACAGAGGAACAGTTGCGATATTATAACATGAACAGTTACTTAATATATACAAATATTTAGCTTAATCTAACATACAAACACATAATTTTACGAGTGCTTCCCGCAAAAGTACATTTTCTACTGTTTCTCAAATTATGGCTGACTTAATTACAAACCATTGATACTCATTATTGCTGTTGTTGTTACTTATCCTCCGATCTCTGACGGCGTAATTCAGTTTCTGAGGGAAACAGTGAGTTTTAACTCATTATTTCAATGTCGAAACAAATTATTCCTCTTCTCTCCTTTTCATATAGTATGACTCTGAGAATCATTCGTTAAATTAAACCCGCCACTTTCCCTTCCTTAAGTTTCTATTTTCCACAAGTCATAGTTTGTTGGTTTACCGCGACCGCGAAATACAAGAATCAGCCGAAAATGTACCTTTGCGATTAACCTCGTGTTTATATATAAAAAAAATACTTTCAAAAATTTTGATTGGTCATCCAAATTTGATATCAAGAAAAGAACAAAATATTAGGATCATGATAAAAGAAAAAAATACTCCCTGGCACAATGTGCTCGAAGAATCAATACATTCAATTTTTTTCTTCAATTCTTCTTTCGGACCTTATTAGCCGCTTTTTATCTTCAGTCACCTTCTGGCTTGCCCTGGATATAAAATTCCTGATTTGCTTACTAATAATCTTCTTTTGCTTTTCTTCCGCTTTCTTCTGCTCTTCAATTTGATTGGAGGCCTTGGAGTTAACTCGTCTGACTAATCTTCTCGCCTCTTCTGGCACATTTTCCTCGACCTGGCGCTTCCTTTCTTCGGCCAGAATTTTCTTTTCCACGTTCTTCCTTCTCGCTTTCTCCTTCTTTTCTTCCTCCTTCATTATCTTTATAGAAGCCAACATTTTCCTCTTCTCCTCCAGGGCAAGCCGACGTTCTTCCTCCAGTCTCACCTTGTCGGTCCTTATCAAGGCCTTCCATTCTTCCATCTCCGACTTATAATCTCCGTGCTGTTTCATGGTTGCCACCCTTGCCCTGCGTAATGAAAGAAAGAGAAAAACGGTAAGTCAAGAAATCCTGCTACACTCGAGGAAGCCCCGGAGAAGGTGTGGTTAGATATATAGTGTTTGAAATTTTTCGGTGCGCTGTTTAAAGATTTTCGAGATCGGTTTCAATCTTTACCCCTACCCCAGAGTGTCGGCTCTTGACTTTTTTATTATGCAATTTACCCTAAAATTGATAGACATAAATTTCAGACTTCTACAGTAAAGTTTAGAAAGAAGCATACAACTGTCTAGGGGAATTCAAATGTGGTGACAAAGAGAACCAGAAAATTTTTTAAAAATTGAAAACACTTTTTAAGAACTTAATCTAAATACGGCTTTGGATTTAGAAATCTCCAAAGCGAGTAATAAATGCATACGCCTGAAGACACATATTTAAACGATGGCATTCATAAAACGAAACAAAACCCAAATAACCACTTAGTAATATGTCTTTTCCCGCATTATTTATCGTGGGCTATCACGCGTCTTCAGTTTTCTTCCATATTAGAGGCTCTTAAACAAAATAATAATGCAATTAACACACGCAAAAAAAGAATCGAAAATAAAGCTAAATACGTCAAGATGGAAAGAGGGGAATTTGTCTGAAACTGAGAAATATATTAATTATTTTGTAACCCAGTGATTTCGCAAGGTTGCGAAATCACTGGAAAATAATGTAATCAAACTGCGAAAGTCGATTACAGAATCAGTCAGCGAAGGACTAGATATACCTTCCAAAGCTTGACGACCAATTCATCACATTGGCTAAATTCCCATCACCAATGCGAGTCGCCTCATGCACAGACAATAGTATTTCAAAGCTCTTATTATCTTCTTTAATGAAACACTTTGATTTCGTTCTTAAACTCAGAGGTATAAATCACCGACAACACAGCTTTTCTAGAAATATAGACCGTCGTGTCTCTCAAAGTAATCAAGGTTACACTTCTCGCT
Organism: Dolomedes plantarius; assembly: GCA_907164885.2. Lineage (NCBI taxonomy): Eukaryota > Metazoa > Arthropoda > Arachnida > Araneae > Dolomedidae > Dolomedes > Dolomedes plantarius. The sequence continues at coordinate 212,981,018 of OU015495.1, forward strand.
GTTCAAAGCATAATATAGACAGGCCGATTGAGTCACATCACTCAAAAGATTTGGGATTTTCTGTCCTTTTGCGTTCTGCAACCCAATTCAAATCAAATAAATTTAGTTTGTTCTATTTCGCCTTAAATGTAATTGCTGATCTACTCTCCCCAGACACACACACACAAACATAAACACTACGAACTTTGCATCTTTCACATATTATCACAACCGTGTTAACTAAAATTATGCAAATTGTACTAATACTCCCATGAAAATTTGATTCAGAGTAACTGAAATAGAAGAGTAGTGGCGACGAACTAAATTTTGAGACGAACTAAATTTCTATATAGAGCATTCATAAAGTATCAAATTTGATTGAAAATGATCTCTGGTCCTTTCAGCTACAGGTCGATATTTTATCACTTCCTGGTGCGATATTTGTTCTTTCTTAATTGAGTACCCTACAGAATTTTATAGTTGTTTTAATTTTGGTTCATCAACACGTGCCATATTTCCTGCCAAGGGGCCCCTGCCCCCCCCCCCAAAAAAAAAAAAAAAAAAATTGAAATTGCATTATGAATATTGAATATGCATTACAAATATTTTTATACGATCAAATCGGCCCCCTAGAAGATTAAATCCTGGGTGTGCCACTGGTAAAAATTGTCTTATAATTGGGTACTCCTAGTTTTGTTTTAAAGTGAAATATTTTCTTTTCTTTATGTTTATCTCGGGTTTTTTTATAATTATCTATACACCGAAGGGCCAGAAACACTGGTGCACCTGCGTAATAGTGTAGGGGAATCACGAGCACGCAAAAGTTCCGGAACACGACTAATGTCTGAAGGTATCCTGGAGTCAATTCACTCCACGAATCCTGCACGACAGCCCACAAATCTGTAGCAGTGCGAGGGGGTGGATGTCTCTTCTGAACAGCACGTTGCAAGGCATCCCAGATATGCTCAATAATATTCGTGTCTCGGGATGTAGAGGGCCAGTGGAAGTGTCCAAAGTCAGAAGAGTGTATGATCGGTCAGGATGGTCAATTACCCGTCACCTGTTAGAGTCGTCTCTAGACGTATGAAGTGTCCCATATCACGCCAACTGCACACGCCCCATACCATCGCAGAGTCTCCAGCCAGCTCGAACAGTCCCCTATTGACGTGTACGGTCCATGGATTCACGAGGTTGTCTCCATACCCGTACACGTCCATCTGCACGATACAACGGGACAAAGACTCGTCAGACCAGGCAACGTGTTTCCACTCATCAAAAGTCCAATGGAGTTGTCGGTGCGCCCAAGCGAGGAGTAAATGTTTGTGCCGTGCAGTCAACAACTCTAAATGAGTGGGGCTGATACTTTGAAAGCTCATTTGAATGGCGGTCCGTCGAACAGTTCGCACGCTGACGCTTGTCGATGCCCCTGCACTGAGATCCGCAGAAGTTTGAGGAAGTGTTGCACGTCTATCTAGTTTCAGGATTCTCGTTAATCATCGACGGTCTCGTTCATTCAAAGTCTTTTTCCTGCCGGAACGCTGTCGGAGATTTCATGTTTTACCGCACACTTGATATTCACGGTACACTCGTGAAATGGTCGTGCGCGAAAATCCGAATTGCATCGCTACCTCGGGGACTGCTACGCCCCATGTCTCTTGCGCCGACTATAACAAGCGCACCGTTCAAAGTCACATAAATCGTGAAATCCTGCCATTGTACCTAGAGGAATCCATCTAACAGCTTCGCCAGACACCTGTTTGCTTATACAGGTACTGCCGATCATCTCGCGTTACGCTGATTGGTTGTACATCGCCGTTATTTGCATACGCCCGCATTTACCAGTTTTTTTTAGCTCTTCAGTGTTTATGTAAATGTTTTGTGTCCCTGTACATTAGTCAACCAACAGTTTAATTTTGCTAAACTTTTTCGCATTTTGTTTTCAAAACAACCGACGGATAATCAAGCGATTCTTTAGGGTTGCGACATTTAATTGGATCACCTTAATTATTTGTAATTACTATTTTATTATTTTTTTTTCGGTACTTTCCGTTAGCGGGACGCTATTTGCTGCGAAATGTAAGTCGTCACCACTCATAAATGTAAGAATAGGAAATGTAAAACTGAATCATACGTTCTAACATTCTCGAATAATGTTCGCTAAGACATATATTGTCGCCTAAGGCGTGGAGCATTGCTGAGATAGAATGGGAATTTCAAGCACTGATAATTTTCCCTTCGTCTTTCTTCGTTCCGTGTTGTGGCAGAGCCAACTATTGTAGGGGCGTATCGGATGTTCAAATACAAACGCTGCACCACGCAGTAGTAAAACAAACTAACTGGTGGCTGTATAAACTTCGTAGTCTGAGTCAGTGGCGCAAACCGGGCGAGGCCATGGGGCCCTGTCCCTCCCCAAAGAAATAGAAATTGCATTATGAATATTGATTTTGCATTATAAATTTTTTTATTCGTTCATCACGCCCCCGCCCCAAGAAAAAATCATGGGTGCGCCACTGGCCTGAGTTGGCTCCTCTACGCAACGAAAAATTCTGTTATCTTACGTGAATCCGTCTACAGCTGGCTGCGTCATAAATCATCTGGCGACATAATCAGTAAAACAAGTGTTTGCTTTGGTTGTATAAATTTCTTTGCCATATTTGCCAATAACCCACTTCGGAGTGTACAATTCCGGGATATGGCAAATTGCGAAATGCATCTGAAATTATGCGGGGGTGGATCTATGTGTAAAAAAAACCTGAAAATAACGTTTCGTGACGTTTGGCGTGGTCTGGTGAAAGTTGAATTACTTGGCGCGCTATCCCACAATTTGAGCGACGCTCCGCTAACGGAAAAGTACCATTTCTTCTTCGGTGTCATGTAGGAAACTGATGCCATCTTGACTTTTGCGAAGTTTTCAATTCTTACAAAATACTCCCTAGTAAATGTAAAGAAGTGGGTATTCCTTGGATAGCATGGGGAAGTCTTCCAAATTCGCCAAAATCACACTAAAATAAGGCTTTTGTAAACAATTAGGCAATTCTACAATAAGGTCCCTCAAATAGGAATTATTACAATTCTTCAATTAAGCTCTTGTGAAGAAGTGGATAGTCCTTTTATCTTGGGAAATAAGTGTGCCAAACTTATTGTTATCTTATATGTTCGGTAGTCAATCTTATAAATGGATAACAGAGTTTTCTTTAGTGACATAGACGAGGAGTTTATTATTGTTAGCAGACAATTAACCTTCGACTGATGCGATTTTATTATTAGGCCTTGTTTTCGTTTAATTGTTTGCAATACAATATCCTGTTCTTATTTTCCATTATGAGAAAATAATATCATTTAAGAGTTACTGTGAAATATTGATGTTATTTAATTCGCTTAAAACTGGCTGTATACACACATAATTTTGTTGTCTTTTACGTTGACGTTACCGTCGGCTTTTAGTGTGGCTAATTTTTAATAAACTTCGCCAAAACACGCCAAGCGATAACAACTTCTTTACATTTACCGTATTGTGAAATAAAGTAATCTACGTACAAGTGGAATTTTGTCAACGTTCGTACTTTTGAAACTGTGGCTGTCATAACGTATTACTTAATTTTCGTCATCTATGCTTTCGTTGGATCTATTTGTCAAAAAAAATGAAAATAACGGATCATGACGTTTGTCATGGTCCGATCAAATTTGAATTACTTGGCGCGATAGCGCACAATTTGCGCGACGCTCCAGTAACGGAAAAATAACTATTCTTCGATGTCATAGAGCAAAATGATGCCTTTTTTACTTTTGTGGCGTTTTCAATTATTAGAAAATACTCCTTAGTAAATGTAAAGAAGTGGGTATCCCTTGGGTAGTATGGAGGAGTCTTCAAAATTCGCCAAAATCACGCTAAAATTAGTCTTTTGTAAACAATTAGGCAATTCCCCAATAAGGTTCTTCCTTTAGGAATTATTAGAAATCTTCAATTAGGATCTTGTAAAGTGGATTAGGCTCTTATCGTGGGAGATAAGTGGGTACTTTCCTGTTATACCGACCCATCGCCAAAGTCACGCGAGAGGTAGCCAAATATAATAACATAAAGTCGCCAATCAAAGAAATAACATGAACACAAGATAATACGCACCGTTTAATCACATAACATATTTTTTGAAAATTAAATTCTAAATATCGAAAACTATATTTCTATTTTTGGCGGCATAACTTTTGTAATTGCTTTGAACATTGCTTCAAAAGGATGTTCATTCAAAGTGTGCCTCCACATGAACTCTGCGTGGCACCAATCTAAATGGGATCTGTTAGTACACCGTTGTTGTTTGCTTCGCCATTTACACGTACCCCATAGCCTTTCGATGTTTTGGGCCTGGACGCCAGTTTGGGGATCTACAAAATTGTATTTATGATTGACAGTCAAATGTATGTACCCAGCGTCATCGAGTTCTTTTTTTCTGTACCCTCTCCAGCAATCTGTGTGGATAATAGTAACAGGTAATACGTTTTCCACAATTACGGCTGCTTAACAGCGTGCACTGCTATTTTATGAAGCTTTCCTTGTTTTCGCGACATATTCCACCAACAACCCACTGTTCTGGTAGAACACGTCCTGCATTGTTTTTGCGTTTACTGTACAAAGTTTCATCAACTTCGACGATTTTGCTTTCACCTCCAATTTTTTTACATTCAAGTACTAGAGTCTCCACAATAACCTCCCGCATATAATTACTCCAGTCAACTGCTGTATTTTTATTCATCAATAACTGCTTTTGGCAAAACTTTGTAGACGATAATCCATCACACCAGCAGCATATGAAACGCAAACACGTCACAAATGGTAAGCGACTTCCATCGAGCCATGTCCCGACGCGAATCCCGCCTTTTTTTCTGCTTTACAGAAATTTCCAAAATGCGTCTTTCTCTCCGAAATTCTTTCTCTTTATCGGATGGTCGTTTTCACATTTTCGTTCTGGCGGTAAAATACCAACTTCTTGTAGAAAAGCTTCTTTCTCGTTAACGGGAAGATCCCACAACGTACTCACTATAGATAGCGCCATTTTAAAAAGTAGGTGTTCCAGAGATTAATCCCGGGTCTCGAAAAGAGTCGCCTGCGTTGGCGACAGGTCAGTGGAATGGGAAATTAACCGGCTTTTCCGCGCCAAGAGGTTGGCGATGGGCCGGTATAACAGGAAAGTACCGATAAGGGCGCCAAACTTATTATTATCTTATATGTTCGACAGTCAATCTTATATATGGATAACAGATTTGTGTTTAACTGATTTTGGTACTTTTCCGTTAGCCGGGCGCAAGTTATATATCGCCAAATATGGCTCTTAAGTCACAGTTTTAGCTGCTTTGTTTAATTAATTGTAACTCGCGTGATACGTGTGCGTGAATGAACAATATGTATGTATGTATATATATATATATATATATATATAAAAGTAAATATGAATTCTATTCATTAAGTGAATATTTAGTTAAATGGCCAAAAATCTTTAATGCCCTTCCAGATGTCTTCAAAAGGACCCTTTTTTTGTCGTCGTGACAGAAATTCAGCTAATACGATCGCAAATGATGGCTGACGTTCCACAATGTTTATTATAGCTACATTTGGTGCTTCATTACAGTTGCTCAATCTTTTATGCAATTGTGAAGGAACACAAGTACAGTTTGTGGTTAATTAGTTTCCAGTTTTTATTCATGTGAATTTCGGGGTTATTTAACTGGGTCTCTGAAGTAATCGTGTTCTCTCACATGATTCATACCATATATAATCCGCCATATTCTTCCAACGTTTCGTGTGTGACATTGTTTTTTCAAAATTTAGCCTATCTATTACCTATTAGACTGTTTTTGTAGGGTTATTAGGTTGGCGACTTTGCATTCTCGCCAGTTGTGATACTTGTTAGGGCAAACACCCCGCTAACGGAAAAGTACCAGATGTTTCTTTAGTGACATAGACGACTGGAGTTTATTATTGTTAGCAGAAAATAAACTTTCTACTGATGAGATTTTATTATTAGAACTTGTTTTCGTTTTATTGCTTGCAATACAGTATCTAGTTCGTAGTTTCCATTATGAGGAAATAATATCATTTAGGAGTTACTATGAAATATTGATCTTATTTAAATCTCCAAGACCGTCTGTATACACACGTAATTTTGTTGTCCATTACGTTGGCGTTACCGACGCCTTTTAGTGTGGCTAATTTTAAAAACTTCCAAAACACGCCAAGCGGTAACCACTTCTTTACATTTACCATATTGTGAAATAAAGTAATCTACATATAAGTCGAATTTTGTCAACGTTCGTACTTTTGAAACTGTGGCTGTGGGAAGAGTTCCGTATCCTGTGCCGCTTGGCGCTATTTGGCTCGGTTTCTGATTTTTCCGCGTTTGGCGGAAAACTCAGATTATTGCAACCTATCTAATCGACGCCATCTTTTTAGCGTCACTTAGGCTTAAATCGAACAAATAGAAACAAAATGAATTTTATAACTTAACAGAAAGCAACTGTTTGAAGAAATAATAACTGTAGAAGGGACTTTGGGTAGTCTTTTTGGATTTGCCATTTAAGAAAAAAAAAAGAGAACCCCAAAAAATGCAATAAATTTCCAAAAAAATTACGAATTTTCCCAATAAGAACTACCTAATTCATTTAAATAATCACATTAATGTCAAAAAGTAATGGTTTAAAAAGTAGTTATAGTGCCGTCTGACTGAAAAAAATTATGTGAATTAAAATAAAAAGATTAAAATTACAAAAAGTTCAAATTTTTCAAATAAAAGAAATAAAACTAAAATAAAAATGATAAAATTTCAAACAAAATCCACGGTAAGAATGTATTATATGATAAAATTTCGTAAGATCTCATAATTATTTACAATTTTATAAAAGTTAAAACCAGTGTATTAAACATAATTTTTTTAAAATACTACAAATTTTCCCAATCGGAACCATCTAGATCATTTTCTAGGTATTTCGTCAACAAACACAAACAAGAAAGCCCCAATACCAAACAAGAAAGCCACAGTTAAAAATACACCATATTGAAATATTTATCCCCCCAAAAAAATCGCCAAATTTTCCGGCACAGGATATGGGACTTCTCCCGTGGCGGGAATAACGTATTCCCTAATTTTCGTCAAAAGCCGTTTTAAATTATTTCAAGGCCGCCTTAATAAGGAAATACCTTGATATTTAATTCCAAGCAATTTCCTAAATTGTTTCTTACAAATGAAAAGTCAACGGCCTAAAATGTCGCATACTGTTCTTTAATAGACCTTAGTGAACTCCAGAAATCTATCTTATTTTTAAGTAAAAAAGTTTGTGAAGTCAGTGGAAAACCAGATGCTGCTTTAACGGGTCTCTGAAAGATGAATGTATTACGTTTAGAAATTGCGACCTCTGGCTTCCCACACTATTTCTGTTCTATGAAATATTTAAAAGCCGAAATGAATATGGCTGAAACTTCGCGACATTAGTAAACAAAATTATCTTTTTAAAAGCATAATTAAACTACCATTTAATAAGCGAATTTCATATCCACTGAATGTCTGGCCTAAATTTTTTACACCGATTTTTCCGAAATCAGAAATTGTTTTTAAATTGAATTCTTCCGTAAGAATTTCTTTGTATCGTTATATATTATCACAGTAAATATTTACAGAAAAATGACAACGCGGTTAAAAGCTACATTTTAATTTCATTTTAGCCCGTGCAAATCGAGATACGTTTGAAACGATCTCGCGGCGAAATTTAATATAAAGATCGATAAAATAATAATTTTTCACTTACATCTTCTTCCTCATCCATCCAGTGACGAAATTCATTTTGAAGTCGTTCTGTTCTACAATAAAAAGTCTATATATTAACTCTCAAAAAGAACTGTGATCTTTTCAAGCAACAGCTTTGAAAGTTTTTAATAGAATGACGGATTCCCAGAATCCTCTTCAAACATTGTTCTTTCATCGATATTTGCATCGATATCTCGACCATTGAGCCACTGATTATTCAACAGTTTTTGAGCCCTGTTTCCGATGATGACGAGAATTCACCGTAGACGAAAAAGGATGTTCTGCGTTCAAATAAAACACGGGAAAAGGCATTCACACGAACTGCAGCCCATATTGACACTTCTGGAGAAATCCAAACCAAAATATTTGTTCTGTAATGCAACGATTTCTTAATTTCACTTGGAAATGTCAGGCAAAACAATTGCGCCGTTGTAAATTTAAAACAAAATTGTTCCCCGTGTAAAAGGTTGGCATCCATTGGATATTCACGTGGTTGCGTAAGTGATGTAGCATCAAAATGCCTCGTAAGGTACTCGCAATATATCTTCCCAAAGTTTTCGATTAGTGTGTTATAATATCTTTTTGTTTACCTTGAAAATGTACCTAGAAGGAAATAGTTTCTTATTTTAATTTAAAGAAAGTTATTTTCTCTGATATTTAATTCATCCCTTCTGAAAACTTAATTTATAGGAAAGTGAGTAATAGTTTTTAATTTTCGAAAATTATTCAATTATATCCCGTATTATCGAGATCTTAGAAAGGACCTGTTCACATAGGAGTCCGTTGCGTGTGAAAAGATTACGTTGAGACGAAAATAAACCAATCATAGGCGTTAAAAATTTCATTGCTAAACTTTTTAACGCCTATGATTGGTTTATTTTCGTCTCAACGTCATCTTTCCCTTAACGCAACGCAACGGACTCGTATTTGAACAGGCCCAAAGGAGCCATTGCGGTAGTTTTTGCTATAGTGTTTCTAGTAGGGTTTTTTGACCCGGGTTTCCCCGAACCCGAAAACCCGGGTTTTTCAAAGATTTTACGAACCCGAAACCCGGGGTATTTTTAATGTAAACCCGGGGAATTAGTTTTTTATCTAATACAATAGAATACCAATTATACTCCTTAATTTAGAACCAAGACCGAATTTAACAAGTCGGACTCGGTACGGCTCTCAAACAAATGAATAAAAAAGCAATGGGACGGAGATATATTGGCGGCGGCGTACGCCATATTTCTATTTCACTCAAGTTTATGAGTTGGGGATTCCCAGCAGCACATGCGTTATGCCGTGTGAATTGCGCAATACTTCAGCTACACGGCCATGCCTGCTTTCTGTGGTTTGTGTTTGTTTAGTCTAGTTATATACATATCTCGTTGTGTTGTGTTCTCGCTGCTTTCTATTGCGCAGTTAAACAATATTCTGTGGACCCACCCATATAGAAAGCGCTTTGCGTGCAATAGAAGGAAGTTTTTTGTAACGTCCTAGTGACGCACTCGACTTGGATCTCTCACCTGATAACGAGCTAACATGCGAACATGCCGATCTTACTCTCTCTGAAAAAGTATTAGCATTTACAGTGAATAAGCTAAGAAATCTAAACACTCCTATCGCGAATGTTCTACTTCAAAAATTTGAAATTCGATGCAAAGAGCGTCGAAACCCAGAGCTGGCTCATCTCATTAAATTTTTGAAAAATCCTACGAAAAATCCTACGTGATGCTACGAGTAATGGTGCTTGTACTAAACAGACGTCCCTATCTGATGAGCTTAGTATGCTTCTTCAGGATAATGATAATAAGGAAAATCATAAAAAAATCAAAATCTGGTGAATATATCATAAGAAAAGAAACTGAGTTGTTTCGGGCAACAAAAAAACGGACCTGAAATGCTAGATAAACTTTACAGGTCTTTAACAACAATTCGACCAACTTCGGTGGAAGCAGAACTAGCATTTTCTGTAATGGGTCTCCTTGCTAATAAACTCAGAAGCTGACTCAATTGATGATACGTCGAGTGCAATGATGTTTTTAAGGTAGTTTTATAAAAAATGAGGTATTTGTACCACTTTTATTTACGTTATACATATATGTATATGTTAATTAACACTAAATTTATTTACTGTTATTTTTTATATTTGAAATTCTGAAATAAATTAAATGCCTCTAATAAACTATTTATTATTTTAGTTCTTTGCTATTGACCCCCTGGAACCAACTAAGTAAACCCGGGAAACCCCGGGATTTAAATAAAAAAACCCGGTCAAACCCGAAACCCGGGTTTTAAAAAAATTGCTCAAAATCGAAAACCCTAGTTTCTAGGTGGTTGTGGGACAATTCTGAGAAGCGAGATGGGTCGAGCTAAATATTTTCCAAGTGACGTCACCTGTGGAAATAAAATACGTCGAGTCCATTACAACATTTTGTTTACAGTGAAAATCTGTTTTTTTTTCTATGAACTATTTCAATTACCTCTTTTTTCCTGCCATTTTTGTTCGTGTATTCCGACGTAGTTTATTCTTTCTAGCTCTGTGCTTGATTTCTTTCAGTTCCTCCAAGGTTTCTCCATACCACAGCAAACGCTTTAGGCATTTTGTTGTTCATCGTCGAGTAACAACGTGACTGCTATCATGTAATGCTTGCGGAGATTTTAGGCACTTTTCCGTCAGCGGGGCCCCACTCAAAAACCAGCCAAATCTGACACCAGTTGTCGCCAATCATGAATGTTGTTGCTATGCAACCTTTAAAGATTAAGGGCCCGTTCACATAGGAGTCCGGTAGCGGAGCGTTAAAGTATTGAAATATATTTAACCAATGGCAAACCTCCAAACTATTAGCAACGAAATTTTTAACGCCTATGATTGGTTTATTTTCGTCTCAACGTCATCTTTCCTTTAACGATCCGCTACCGGACTCCTATGTGAACGGGCCCTTTTTCTTCTTCACGTTCATAACAACCATATGTAGAAAATTGTGTCATTTATAGTTTTAAATTCTTTAAAATATTTTGATTGTTAGCTTACTTTTAAAACGCAAAGGCACAGATGGATTTTACAATTTTACAATTACGTAATGATGAAGAGACGTCTATCAAATTGTTCCAAGACTATGGAATTATCTACAAAAAAAGACTTTGTTCTAATAATCTCCCTATGAAGTTATACTTGGCTTCTAATGCAGCACCAAAATTGCTATGCAGACTACAATTATGCCGAGAAAACATAGGATTACGAACACAAACATGGTTTGATGGATCGTGTTCGGTTTGTATAGACCGCCAACAGATGTCGCGGATGTAAGCGGAGAGTCCGCGCATGCGTCGACTTAACGGCTCGGAATCTGTGTGAGAGTGTTCGAATCCGATGATGGTCGGTGTTGGAAAAAGATCCCATCAGATTCACACTATAAATTTATGTCTGTAAATATTTTACGCTTATGTATATAATAAATTCTAAAAAGCAGAGTTCTAGTTCAGTTTGGCCACATCATCAATAGGAGAGGAATTGCTTCTCCAGACAGCGTTTCCCTTTTCTTGCGGCTTTAAGATTTCTATACTTGTGGTGCCAAGAGTTGACGTCTATTGATTTTTGCGAACACCAGCTCCAAAGGAACCACAACAGGATTGCAGACTGGAATAACTATACGAGAGAAATTTGTGCCAATGCTTTGTTGTCGCGACAAAAACAGAAATTAAGGGGAACAAAAAAAAAATCGTTGAAATAGACGTTTCACGCGAAGAAAAAACAAGGTCTGCCGTCTTCTCCCCCCTCAGTGTGGTTTCGGTGGTTTATGTCGGGAAACAAATGAATCTTTTGAATGTTTTGCTGTATGAGCCGTTTCCGTTTCCGCTCATACAGCAAAAACATTAATGGCCGCGAAAGAAGAAGCAGATGGGAGCATCATCGTTTCAGACTGTTGGAAAGGCTACAAATCTGCAGAATTGCAAGCTGCCGACTTGAACACTTCACCGTAAATACCAGTCATAATTTTCTTGACCCTGTAACTCGATTTCACGCCAAAGGAGTAGAGCGGTTGTGGGGCAGTGCGAAATGGCGTAATAAACGCCAACGGGGAACTGCGCGCCAACATTTATATTCATATCTCATCGAGTTTATGTGGCGACGTTTGCATCCTAAAACGGACATGTTTTCAGCAATACTAAAAGATATTTACAATTTCATGCCTACTGTTTAAATTGATCTTTTATTTCTTTATCTTTTTTTATTTCATTATTTTCTTCTTACTTTTCTTCCTTTTAGTTTGGATATATTAGTATGGATTTAATAAAATTTTTGTTTACGAAAGTCTTTCACTTTTTTTTTCAATGTTCCATTTAGCGACAGGATTTATGATTGGCGACAACTGGTGTCCGCAGACAGAATAACGCCGACATTTTAGCTTGGCAATAATTGGGGCCCCCGCTAACGGAAAACTACCATATTTTCTAACGTAATATATAGAGATTAAATACCTTACTAACGTAAGTAACGATGCATTTAAAGTGCCATGAAATCTTCTCAAGTAAAGAAATGTTTGTAAGTAATGCGTAAAACTACACGACCGAATACTCAGAATAACGTAAAAACGTATACTTTCTAGAATCTTAATGAATGAAAAAGCTAGCTAGTCCTTCAGAAAAAGGAAAAAAATCAGATTGAGGATTCCATCGTGTTACCAAAAAATGCACTTTTTAAATATCCAATAAAGATGAACTCAAATAGCAATTTTTTATAACACATTTAAAAAAGAATTCATTGAAATTCAGGAGCTATGGATGGTTGAGGTCAATTTTTTGCTGATTCTGAACGACTATAAACATTCGTAGGGTTTGTGAGGGGACCTCTGCTCCCGCACTCGGGAGGAGAAAAAGGGCGTGTGGCTTGACCATATAAGGTTTCCTTACACATCTTGATGTCATCATTTACGGAAGCGCCAACTGTTTGATCAGCATAGCTAAAATGAGTGTTTTCCCCCTACTCTCGCAAGTACCCCCATTTGCGGAGCGAGAGCCACATCTTTCGACCGTTTGTTCTGCATACGGGCCAAAATGCGTAATGCGTTAGCTCAGGTATGGAAAAACTTTGGAGGAAATAAGAGAAATCAAGCCCAGAGCCAGAAAGAATAAGGGCCTGTTCACATAGGAGTCCGTTGCGTAGCGTTAAGGGAAAGATGACGTTGAGACGAAAATAAACCAATCATAGGCGTTAAAAATTTCATTGCTAATCGTTTGGAGGCCTATGATTGGTTTATTTTCGTCTCAACGCCATCTTTTCCTTAACGCAACGCAACGGACTCCTATGTGAACAGGCCCTAAGCCACGACGGAATACACAAATAAAAATGGCAGGAAAAGAAAAATAACTGAAATAGTTCATAGAATATAAAAACATTATGATGTCACATACTGTAAACAAAATGTTGTAATGGACTCAGCGTATTTTATTTCAACAGATGATGTAACTTATCCTTAACGCCGTGGAAAATATTTAGCTCGATCAATCTCGCTTCTCAAAAATTTCCCACAACCACCTAGAAATGCCATAGCAATAACTACCGCAATGGCTCCTTTCTTTAGCTCTCGACCATACGGGATATAAACTTTAACTTGCTAAATTCTAATCTTTTTTATTTTTATTTTTGTAACTTCTTTAATTAATTTTGTAACTTAGCTTTACCCCCTTTTTTTTAAACTTAATTCATTTCTTCTTGGACCATGCGTGAAAAGCTTCAGTGCTTCCCATATCCATACCGAGGGTAAAGGCGCTATTAGGAACCTAACGAAAACTTTATGTCCATGTCCATACGGGATATTATTGAATAATTTTCGTAAATTAAAAAAAATGTTACTCACTTTCCTGTAAATCAAATTTTCCTGTAAATCAAATAATAAATTAAATCTGTGCTCAGGGGGCAAAATGTTACAAGAAATTTACGTGACAGCAATTCTAAGATTCAGGATCTCATGAAAAATCAGTCATTTGTTTTTCATGAGCAAACATGGTACCAATGATTCAGAAAAATAGTTCGCTATTTCTTACAGTAGTAGTTACAGTAAATAAAAAAAACACAGCTTGGACCCCAGACGATCATTACGACCGCGCAAAAAGCAAGCCCACTTACAGGACTGTGTCACTAACTTAACTTTCATTTCGTGTATAGTTCCATTTTTAACCGGAGAATTGATGTATTTCCATTCTAAGTATGGCAACAGCCACTTCTTGTTGTGATGTGTTCAGCTAATAATAAAGTAGCGTATCATTCTAGAATGGTGTATATTATTAAAGTCAACTTCAAATATAACAGCAATACAAGAGAAAATAACCTTCTTTAAATTAAAATAGGAAACTATTTCCTTTTAGGTACATTTTCAAGGTAAACAAAAAGATATTATAACACACTAATCGAAAACTTTGGGAAGATATATTGCGAGTACCTTACGAGGCATTTTGATGCTACATCACTTACGCAACCCCGTGAATATCCAATGGATGCCAACCTTTTACACGGGGAACAATTTTGTTTTAAATTTACAACGGCACAATTGTTTTGCCTGACATTTCCAAGTGAAATTGAGAAATCGATGCATTACAGAACAAATATTTTGGTTTGGATTTCTCCAGGAGTGTCAATATGGGCTTCTGTTCGTGTGAATGCCTTTTCCCGTGTTTTATTTGAACGCAGAACATCCGATTTCGTCTACGGTGAACTCTCGTCATCATCGGAAACAGGGCTCATAAACTGTTGAATAATCAGTGACTCAATGGTCGAGATATCGATGCAAATATCGATGAAAGAACAATGTTTGAAGAGGATTCTGGGAATCCGTCATTCTATTAAAAACTTTCAAAGCTGTTGCTTAAAAAGATCGCTGTTCTTTTTGAGAGTTAATATATAGACTTTTTATTGTAGAACAGAACGACTTCAAAATGAATTTCGTCACTGGATGGATGAGGAAGAAGATGTAAGTGAAAAATTATTATTTTATTGATCTCTATATTAAATTTCGCCGCGAGATCGCTTCCAACGTATCTCGATTTGCACGGGCTAAAATGAAATTAAAATGTAGCTTTTAACCGCGTTGTCATTTTTCAGTAAATATTTACTGTGATAATATATAATGATACAAAGAAATTCTTACGGAAGAATTCAAATTAAAAACAATTTCTGATTTCGGAAAAATCGGTGTGAAAAATTTAGGCCAGACATTCAGTGGATATGAAATTCAGTTATTAAATGGTAGTTTAATTATGCTTTTAGAAAGATAATTTTGTTTACTAATGTCGCGAAGTTTCAGCCATATTCATATTTTTTTGAAGAAATATTTCGCATAATTCTTAGTCTCCACAAAGAAATCCGATTCGTCATTTTCGGCTTTTAAATATTTCATACAACAGAAATAGTGTGGGAAGCCAGAGGTCGCAATTTCTAAACGGTAATACATTCATCTTTCAAAGACCCGTTAAAGCAGCATCTAATTTTCGACTGACTTCACAAACTTTTTTTCTTAAAAATAAGATAGATTTCTGGAGTTCACTAAGGTCTGTTAAAGAACAGTATGCGACATTTTAGGCCGTTGACTTTTCATTTGTAAGAAACAATTTAAGAAATCGCTTGGAATTAAATATCAAGGTATTTCCTTTTTAAGGCGGCCTTGAAATAATTTAAAACGGCTTTTGACGAAAATTAAGGAATACGTTATAACAGCCACAGTTTCAAAAGTACGAACTTTGACAAAATTCGACTTATACGTAGATTACATTAGTTCACAATATGGTAAATGTAAAGAAGTGGTTACCGCTTGGCGTGTTTTGGCGAAGTTTTTAAAATTAGCCACACTAAAGGGCGTTGGTAACGCCAACGTAAAGGACAACAAAAATACGTGTGTATACAGCCGGTCTTGGGCGATTTAAATAAGATCAATATTTCATAGTAACTCCTAAATGATATTATTTCCTGATAATGGAAACTACGAACTAGATACTGTATTGCAAGCAATAAAACGAAAACAAGTTCTAATAATAAAATCGCATCAGTCGAAGGTTAATTTTCTGCTAAAAATAATAAACTCCAGTCGTCTATGTCACTAAAGAAACATCTGTTATCCATTTATAAGATTGACTGCCGAACATATAAGATAACAATAAGTTTGGCACACTTATTTCCTAAGATAAAAGGACTATCCACTTCTTCACAAGAGCTTAATTGAAGAATTGTAATAATTCCTATTTGAGGGACCTTATTGTAGAATTACCTAATTATTTACAAAAGCCTTATTTTAGTGTGATTTTGGCGAATTTGGAAGACTTTCCCTTACCATCCAAGGAATACCCACTTCTTTACATTTACTAGGGAGTATTTTGTAATAATTGAAAACTCGGCAAAAGTCAAGATGGCATCAGTTTCCTACATGACATCGAAGAAGAAATGATACTTTTCCGTTAGCGGTGCGTCGCGCAAATTGTGGGATAGCGCGCCAAGTAATCAACTTTCATCAGACCACGCCAAACGTCACGAAATGTTATTTTCAGGTATTTTTTGACACATATCCACCCCCGCATAAATTCAGTTGCATTTCGCAATTTGCCAGACCCCGGAATTGTACACTCCGAAGTGGGGGTAATTATGGAAAATCCAGTCGACCAAAAAGTTGGCACAAATCCGCCAAACCTCCCGACCGCTTCAGCCGACAATTATTTTGGCGGCATAAAATCTGCAATTGCACGCAAAATAAAAACAAATATGTCCTCTTCTTTGTGAAGACGACGCTACATGAATTCAGCTATATAAGAATGTCAGTGGTGTCGCGCTGTCCCACGTTGTCCTTTGTTCCGCCACTTGGCCGAACCCCACAATCGCTCAATGTTTTGTGTATGTACGCCGGTATCCGGATCTACAAAGTTATACTTATGATTAACTTTGAAATGTTCGAAATTAGCAGCTCTTAATTCGTCTGTTTTATAAGCTTTCCACGAGTCCGAGTATATTGTAGAACCTTCTTAGATGTTATCTTTTATCGCTTGCTTAAGCGTTATCGCCTTCCTACCTGGAACTTTTATGATAAAACACTAGCTGGTCTTCTTGCAAATGCCTCCAAACAACCATTGCTTGGGGCTTATTCTCCTTCAAGAGTTTTTATGCTTTGAGAAAAGGCTCTCAATTTCGAATCAATTTCGACAATGACGTTGGCCCCTCCTAATTTTTTTTTCTTTGGGCTTGTTAAAAGACTGTGTGAACAAACTTCTCTTAAGTAATTATTCTAATCGATAATAGTCTTGTCACTCAACTCTAATTCTTCCTGTCCCCATTCAATAGTAGTCCATTCTCTGCGCCAGCTATATGTAAATCTTAGTGCAGTTACAAATAAAATGGTTGAACTCTCGAACCCTGAATCTTTCCTAATGGATATTCGCTTCTGACAAGTCTTAATATTACAAAGCCATTGAATCTGTGTTTCTAGATAAAGCACCACATCGTGGCCATTAACGCATTTTTTGGATGACGGTAAGATTCCATAGCTTTGAAAGAATGCTACTGCTTCTTGTTCTGTAGGGTAAATCCCAAATTTTAAACATTTTTTACGACGCAGAGCTACAACGAGACTTAAACCAGCGACAGATTTACTCCAAGTGCTAGAAAATCTTATCAAGGTCACATTGAATCCCGTGTGGCAGGTTTTACCATTATTGGCTAAAAATAGCCTCTTGTCGCTTTTGCCTTCATTTGGCGAAAATGGTCGACTGAATTTTCCGTAAGTACCGAAGTGGGTTATTGGCAAATATGGCAAAGAAATTTATACAACCAAATCCAACGTTTACTGCGTTTTGTTTCACTGATTATATCGCCAACAGTTTCATAGCGCAGCCAGCAGTAGACGGATTCACGTAAGATAACAGTATTTTTCGTAGCTTAGCGGAGCCAACTCAGGCTACGAGGTTTATACAGCCAGCGGTTATTTTTTTTACTACTGCGTAGTACAGTGTTTGTATTTGAACATCAGATACGCCCCTACGATAGTTGGCTCTGCCACAATACGGAACGAAGAACCACGAAGGGAAAATTAGCAGTGCTTGAAATTCCCATTCTATCTCAGCAATGTTCCAAGACTTAGGCGACAATATATGTCTTAGCGAAAATTTTTCGAGAATGTTAGAACGTATGATTCAGCTTTACCTTTCCTATTCTTACATTTTTGAGTGGTGACGACTTACATTTGGCGCCAAATAGCGTCCCGCTAACGGAAAGTACCGAAGAAAAAAAATAATAAAATAGTAATTACAAATAATTAAGGTGATCCAATTAAATGTCGCAACCCTAAAGAGTCGCTTGATTATTCGTCGGTTGTTTTGAAAACAAATTGCGAAGCGAAATAGCGCAAAATACGAAAAAGTTTAGCAAAATTAAACTGTTGGGTGACTGATGTACAGGGACACAAAAACATTTACATATACACTAAAGAGCTAAAAAAACTGGTAAATGCGGGCGTATGCAAATAACGGCGATATACAACCAATCAGCGTAACGCGAGGTGATCGGCAGTGCCTGTATAAGCAAACAGGTGTCTGGCGAAGCTGTTAGATGGATTCCTCCAGCTACAATGGCAGGATTTCACGATTTATGTGCCTTTGAACGGTGCGCTTGTTATAGTCGGGGCAAGAGAGATGGGGCGTCGCAGCCCCCGAGGTAGTGATGCAATTCGAATTTTCGCGCACGACCATTTCACGAGTGCACCGTGAATATCAAGTGTGCGGTAAAACATGAAATCTCCGACAGCGTTCCGGCAGGAAAAATACCTTGAATGAACGGGACCGATGATTAACGAGAATCCTGAAACGAGATTGACGTGCAACACTTCCTCAAACTTCTGCGGATTTCAGTGCAGGGGCATCGACAAGCGTCAGCGTGCGAACTTTTCAACGGACCGTCATTCAAATGAGCTTTCAAAGTAGCAGACCCACTCATTTCGAGTTGTTGACTGCACGGCACAAACATTTACGCCTCGCTTGGGCGCACCGACACCTCCATTGGACTGTTGATGAGTGGAAACACGTTCCCTGGTCTGACGAGTCTTTCGGGCAGATGGACGTGTACGGGTATGGAGACAACCTCGTGAATCCATGGACCGTACATGTCAACAGGGGACTGTTTGAGCTGGCTGGAGACTCCTCGATGGTATGGGGCGTGTGCAGTTGGCGTGATATGGGACACCTCATACGTCTAGAGACGACTCTAACAGGTGACTGGTAATTGAGCATCCTGACCGATCATACACTCATCTGACTTTGGACACTTCCACTGGTCCTCTACATCCCGAGACACGAATATTATTGAGCATATCTGGGATGCCTTGCAACGAGCTGTTCAGAAGAGACCTCCAGCCCCTCGCACTGCTACAGATTTGTGGGCTGTCCTGCAGGATTCGTTGTGTGAATTGACTACAGGATACCTTCAGACACTAGTCGTGTTCTGGAACGTTTACGTGCTCGTGGGGCCCCTACACGATTTTACGCAGATGTACCAGTGTTTTGGGCCCTTCATTTTATATATATTTATAAAAAAACCCGAGATAAACAAAAAGAAAAGAAAATATTTCACTTTAAAACAAAACCAGGAGTACCGAATTATTTATAAGACAATTTTTACCAGTGGCGCACCCAGGATTTAATCTTCAAGGGGGCCGAGTTGAACGTATAAAAATATTTGTAATGCAAATTCAATATTCATAATGCAATTTCAATTTTTTTTCAGGGGAGGGAGGCAGGGGCCCCTTGGCAGGAAATATGGCATGTGTTGATGAACCAAAATTAAAACAACTATAAGATTATGTAGGGTGTTCAATTTAGAAAGAAGAAATATCGCACCAGGAAGTGATAAAATATCGACCTGTAGCTAATTGGAACAGAGACCATTTTCAGTCTAATGACATAATTAATGAATGCGCTGTTTAGAAATTTAGTTCGTCTCAAAATTAATTGCCACTACTCTTCTATTTCACTTACTCTAAATAAAATTTTCATGGAAGTATTCGTACAATTTGCATAATTTTAGTTAACACGGTTGTGATAATATGTAAAAGATGCAAAGTTCGTAGTGCTTGTGTTTGTGTGTGTGTCTGGGGGGGGGAGATCAGCAATTACATTTGAGGCGAAGTAGAATAAACTAAATTTATTTGATTTTAATTGGGTTGCAGAACGCAAAAGGACAGAAAATCCCAAATCTTTTGAGTGATGTGACTCAATCGGCCTGTCTATATTATGTTTTGAACAGCGAGAAGTGTAACCTTGATTACTTTGAGAGACACGACGGTCTATATTTCTAGAAAAGCTGTGTAGTCGGTGATTTATACCTCTGAGTTTAAGAACGAAATCAAAGTGTTTCATTAAAGAAGTTAAGAAGAGGCTTGAAATACTGTTGTTTGTGCATGAGGTGACTCGCATTGGTTATTGGTTGGTTTGGTTTGGTTTGGAGTACTACGGTCAATGTTTTTGCTACACGAGGGC
Source organism: Dolomedes plantarius (assembly GCA_907164885.2). NCBI lineage: Eukaryota > Metazoa > Arthropoda > Arachnida > Araneae > Dolomedidae > Dolomedes > Dolomedes plantarius. The sequence goes on from OU015495.1 coordinate 213,001,279, forward strand.
TAATTAGACCGGGACCTACTGCTTAAAGCCCATTCCTAACATTCATGGAAAGAGTGGAACTCGAACCATAGGACTTTGGTACCGAATGCCAAAACACAACCATTCGGCTATCGTCCGGCGCATTGGTTATGCAATTTAGCCATTGTGATGAGTTGATCGTGAAGCTTTGGAAGGTAAATGTAGTCCCTCGCGAACTGATTATGTAATCGATTTTCGCAGTTTCAGTACATTATTTTCTTTGCAAAATCACTGGGTTACAAAATAACTAATATATTTCTCAGTTTCAGACAAATACCCCTCTTTCCATCTTGACGTTTTTAACTATTTATTTTCGATTCTTTTTTTGCGTGTGTTAATTGCATTATTATTTTGTTTAAGAGACTCTAGAGGGAAGAAAACTGAAGACCCGTCATAGCCCGCGATACATCATGCGGTAAAAGACATAGTACAAGGGGGTTATTTGGGTTTTGTTTCGTTTTATGGATGCCATCGTTTAAATATGTGTATTCAATTCAGGCATATACATTTATTCCTCGCATTGGAGGTTTCTAAATCCAAAGCCGTATTTAGATTAAGTGCTTAAAAGGTGTTTTCAATTTTTAAAAAAATTTCTGGTTCTCTTTGTCACCACATTTGAATTCCCCTAGACAGTTGTATGCTTCTTTCAAATCTTTACTGTAGAAGTCTGAAATTTATGTCTATCAATTTTAGGGTAAATTGCATAATAAAAAAGTCAAGAGCCGACACTCTGGGGTAGGGGTAAAGATTGAAACCGATCTCGAAAATCTTTAAACAGCGCACCGAAAAATTTCAAACACTAAATATCTAACCACACCTTCTCCGGGGCTTCCTCGAGTGTAGCAGGATTTCTTGACTTACCGTTTTTCTCTTTCTTTCATTACGCAGGGCAAGGGTGGCAACTATGAAACAGCACGGAGATTATAAGTCGGAGATGGAAGAATGGAAGGCCTTGATAAGGACCGACAAGGTGAGACTGGAGGAAGAACGTCGGCTTGCCCTGGAGGAGAAGAGGAAAATGTTGGCTTCTATAAAGTTAATGAAGGAGGAAGAAAAGAAGGAGAAAGCGAGAAGGAAGAACGTGGAAAAGAAAATTCTGGCCGAAGAAAGGAAGCGCCAGGTCGAGGAAAATGTGCCAGAAGAGGCGAGAAGATTAGTCAGACGAGTTAACTCCAAGGCCTCCAATCAAATTGGAGAGCAGAAGAAAGCGGAAGAAAAGAAAAAGAAGATTATTAGTAAGCAAATCAGGAATTTTATATCCAGGGCAAGCCAGAAGGTGACTGAAGATAAAAAGCGGCTAATAAGGTCCGAAAGAAGAATTGAAGAAAAAAATTGAATGTATTGATTCTTCGAGCACATTGTGCCAGGGAGTATTTTTTTCTTTTATCATGATCCTAATATTTTGTTCTTTTCTTGATATCAAATTTGGATGACCAATCAAAATTTTTGAAAGTATTTTTTTTTATATAAACACGAGGTTAATCGCAAAGGTACATTTTCCGCTGATTCTTGTATTTCGCGGTCGCGGTAAACCAACAAACTATGACTTGTGGAAAATAGAAACTTAAGGAAGGGAAAGTGGCGGGAATCATATAACGAATGATTCTCCGAGTCATTCTAAATGAAAAGGAGAGAAGAGGAATAGTTTGTTTCTACATTGAAATAATGAGTTAAAACTCATTGTTTCCCCCAGAAACTGAATTACGCCGGCAGAAACCTGAGAAGTAACAACAACAGCAATAATGAGTATCAATGGTTTGTAATTTAGTCAGCCATAATTTGAGAAACAGTAGAAAATGTACTTTTGCGGGAAGCACTCGTAAAATTATGTGTTTGTATGTTAGATTAAGCTAATTATTTGTATATATTAAGTAACTGTTCATGTTATAATATCGCAACTGTTCCTCTGTCCAGGCAGGTGAAATTCTTACAAAAATCTTTTATTTCCTGTCTCTATTCCCAAATCACCGATTTTAGCTTTTTCAGGAAAATCAATATTTCGGCAAGAAAATTTGCAGATAGTTTTCATTGAAAACAGTTAATGAAAGACCTACGGAATTTCACTGTCAAAGAGAGGGGAACAGTTGTTGATTTTACTTTTTGGTCTTTAAAATCAAAATTCCATGCAAATTTTCTCTTAACAGTAATTTTCAATAGTGTAGCAATAGACGTAGAAAAATAATATTGCATTTAATAGCGAAACGAAAAATTTACTTCTCCAATAATTAACTCAAAAATATATTGCAACAGTTTTCAATAGCACTGTAGAGAATTATATACACAATAGAAAATAGCATTATTAAGCAGATAATAGGTTAACACCAGAGATAACGGATAGAAATATACTATAGCAATGAAAAATAGAAATAAAAAGGAGATAATTAAAAAAAAAACAATAGAAATTTAAAAAAATCAATAGAATTAGGCAATAGCAACTTAAAATAGAATATAATATATAAACAATAAAAAATAGACAATAGACCATAGAATGAGTGACGGAAATAGGAGCCTAAAATGCAGTGAGTAAATAAGCAATCAAATTTTTTTTTCCGCTACTATCATTCCTTGCCGTCGAAAAGAGTTTCAAAAGATCAGCGGGTTTCTGAAAATGATTTCACCACACTCACGACACACATCACCTGCAGTACACTCTGAACATTTTCCACACACGTGCACAGTGAGGCATTCAACACAAACATGCACATCTTCTGGAGCTGTTGTGTCTTCTGTAGGGGGTTGCTAGATAGGTCAGTGCGTTGTTGTCCGTGGCTGGGATTTGTTGACATCGTCTACGGTTTTGAGGGATCGGAGGTTCCCGGACACTAGTCGAGACTTTGATAGTTTTCCCTTTTTTTCCGGGGGGGGGGGGGGGAGGGAGGATGTCCCGGTCGTAGGAGTGGCTCTGGATGTGACCCAAAAGGCATCGAGTCTCAGAGTATTTGGCCTAAACTTTAAAAGCATAAAATGTTAGTTTTTCCCTCAATAACCTTATACTGTTGAATGTATGGAACGTGGAGTGTCCGGGACGGGTGGGGGGGTCCCCTCCGACGAGGTCCCACCTTATCGTGGTGGAGGGGTTTCGGGGTCCCAACGATTGCGGCCAAAACAGTCACAGATTTCATCGGCAAACAAAAAGTGCTAACGAGATCCTGTCGGAGGTACGCAGCGTCTGCCAGCAACCGGATATGTGTCGGGGAACATTCAACTGCGACGTGAGTCTGTCGATCACATAAGTCTAAAAATTTTCTGTAACCTATGTAAAATGCGGAAGGCGTTAACCTCATGATTAATGAATGGCTTAAGCATGCTTTCAAGAGGTTAGGCTCGCTATGAGACTTTGTAGCGTAAGTAGATGCCACCTAAAACTTCATCAATGCGTTGCGATCAGCAGTCATCTGATACTGATGTGTTCCTTGTTTTGTTATCAGTAAGTTGGGACCGACCAAGAGGACCTCTTTAGTATATGTGTATAAAGGGCAGAATGTGGGTGGTGCGCAGAATCAAGTATATTGTTACATATGTGCGGCATACCGTTTTGAAGATTGGTTTGCATTTAGAATTCAGTTTAGTACCTTAAACTCAAATGCACTATTTAGCGAAAACCAAAGGCTGTATTATTCGCAATCTGCTTTGGGAAGTCTGGGAAAGGAAGTTCAAACACAGGACGATACTTACTCATCGTTAATGAATGCTTTAGAGCATCGTTTTGAAAATAAAAGATTAATTGTAAATCCTCATATGAATATTTTGTTAAGCCGTGAAATGCTCATGACGGACTCTCCGAAAGAACTTATATCAGTAATCGAGAAGACCTTAAAGCATTTAAGAGCTCTTAAAATTTTAGAATTGGCTCCTAATTCTTTTTCAGATCTAGTTTTATTTCACTTTATTGAAGATAGATTGGAATCTGAATTGCGGAAACAGTTTGAAATATTATTGTCAAATACAGAAATTCCCCCGCTGGATACATTTATTGAATTTTTATTGAAAAGGTGTCAAGTTTTAGAAAATTTAAACTAGCAAGTATCGTGATTTGCGTCTCTAAGAAGACGCCTATTAAAGCGAAATCAAATTTCATTCGCACACCAATAATTGTGAGTTGTGTAAACAATCGCATTCTATTCAAAACTGCCCGAAGTTCAAGGAGTTAGACGAAAGGCAAAGATTCAGTAAGATAAAATATCTTGGTACAAACATCACATGTTTGGGGGGTGAACTCCCCATAAAGCTGTAGAATGTTATTCGAAATTAATCTGTGAAATAATTTGAAGATCCTCAGCTTCAAATTTATTTCACTCGGCTGCTTCTCTTTTTCTTTTTAAGGCTAGATGCCTCCTGCCACGTACTGTTGAACTGTCTAGAAAATAATAAAAAATACATAGTAAATGAGATAGCACATGGAACAGAGCTATTATTTCATGTATAAAAATCAGCATAAGTTATTTCATAGAAGTTATTGTCACAGATTATATAGTAAAACTGCAAATGATTATGAAAAAGAGTTCTATGCAGGCATTAACATAAAACTATGTATGTTACGTAAAACATACAATTGTTTAATTTCTATAAAGTATGGTACTATAAAATTTTTAAATATCTCCAAGAATTTCAGTCTGAAATTTATATTTTAAAACTTGTTACAAAAATTTGATTTAAATTTATCAAAATCCAAATAACTTACTTGATGATTGAGCAATATGCCAAGACTTTGTTTCTGCTGTTTTAGTGGTAGTTACAATCTTAGGGGTTGTAATTCACTTTGTATAACAACAACTTTCTGGGGCGGGGGAATTAATTAGTATATATAGGAAATAATTTTGCTTTAAATTTATTTAAAAAATTCAAATTTTCTAAAAGCATTATGAAAGAAACATTCATTTTGTTAGTTATAATAGCTATTTTTTTCTCTAGGATTTTTCTTAGCTTTATGATTATTAAATACATAGTTGTAATAAATTTTAGAAATTTCATGATAGCAAAAATTCAAATATATGAATACCATGCCATTATGTTTGTTATGCTGTTAGAACTTGTAACTTCCAAACAAAAGACACAAATTTAATTTTCTTGTAATGTTTTGTTTCTAAAATAAAAACTGTTCGTAAAATATGCATTTTCAATTTTATTTACTTGCAGTTCTTTTACATGATTACACAAAATAATTCTGATATATGACTGAGCATTGGCAGTAATCTTTTGAAGCACAATTATCAAATTTATATTTGCTATTTAAGTGTACAATGTCATGGTCTCAATCCCCCACCCTCAAATATTAATAATGCAGTGATCTTTATCTGGTAACAAAGCCTCCTGCAACAAAATATTTTGATCTTTGTTTAATGATTAACTAACAGCATTCTTTAAAATTTATAATAAGATTTATAAATAAAAATAGAAATATGATATTTTCGTACACAAATGCCAGAAAAGTCTAACAGAACTTTTTTAGTACTTAATTGTCCCTTAAATAAGCATTAGGACATTTTTAAATTTTGCTTTAATTAAATTTGTTTATGATAAATATCTTGCAATGTAAAAATATGATATATTATAAATAGCATTGAAAATGATTAAAAGAAATTCTAATAAACAGGTAATTAAATACAAAATTAATAGTTTACTTACTATCCATTTTTTTATGTTTTAAAACAGCCTACAAGTAAAGAAAAAATAAATATTAGGATATTGCTAAAGTCAAATTACACTTTTTTCTTTTCAAATACAACTAAAATTACTTACCAATGCAGATGAATCGAATGACTCATCAGTGATGCCTTCACTGCAATTTTTTCTCGATCTCCTCTACTGAAAAATCTGATGTCCTTTGGGATATTTTTATCTACAAAATGTAAAAGAAACAGCCAGCGCAACAGCCACGTTGGTAGATTTTTCCAAAGCGCGGGTTTTTCCCAATTATACTTTTTCTTGAACCCCAACGCAAGGAAGCAATTAAAATGCGGCGTTTGAGGAAGTTCTCTCCGACGGTTTCGCTAAATTGACCGTCGAATCCCCCCCCCCCCCCCCGGCGTAGGGTTCGTGAGGGGACCTCTGCTCCCGCACTCGGGAGGAGAAAAAGGGCGTGTGGCTTGACCATATAAGGTTTCCTTACGCATCTTGATGTCATCATTTACGGAAGCGCCAACTGTTTGATCAGCATAGCTAAAATGAGTGTTTTCCCCCTACTCTCGCAAGTACCCCCATTTGCGGAGCGAGAGCCACATCTTTCGACCATTTGTTCAGCATACGGGCCAAAATGCGTAATGCGTTAGCTCAAGTATGGAAAAACCTTGGAGGAAATAAGAGAAATCAAGTCCAGAGCTAGAAAGAATAAGGGCCTGTTCACATAGGAGTCCGTTGCGTAGCGTTAAGGGAAAGATGACGTTGAGACGAAAATAAACCAATCATAGGCGTTAAAAATTTCATTGCTAATCCTTTGGAGGCCTATCATTGGTTTATTTTCGTCTCAACGCCATCTTTTCCTTAACGCAACGCAACGGACTCCTATGTGAACAGGCCCTAAGCCACGACGGAATACACAAATAAAAATGGCAGGAAAAGAAAAATAACTGAAATAGTTCATAGAATATAAAAACATTATGTCACATACTGTAAACAAAATGTTGTAATGGACTCAGCGTATTTTATTTCATCAGATGATGTAACTTATCCTTAACGCCGTGGAAAATATTTAGCTCGATCAATCTCGCTTCTCAAAAATTTCCCACAACCACCTAGAAATGCCATAGCAATAACTACCGCAATGGCTCCTTTCTTTAGCTCTCGACCATACGGGATATAAACTTTAACTTACTAAATTCTAATGTTTTTTATTTTTATTTTTGTAACTTCTTTAATTAATTTTGTAACTTAGCTTTACCCCCCTTTTTTTAAACTTAATTCAATTCTTTTTGGACCATGTGTGAAGAGCTTCAGTGCTTCCCATATCCATACCGAGGGTAAAGGACTTTCATAGCCCTATCAGGAACCTAACGAAAACTTTATGTCCATGTCCATACGGGATATTATTGAATAATTTTCGTAAATTAAAAAAATGTTACTCACTTTCCTGTAAATCAAATTTTCAGAAAAGGGGATTTTCAGGGATAAATTAAATCTGTGCTCAGAGGGCAAAATGTTACAAGAAATTTACGTGACAGCAATTCTAAGATTCAGGATGTCATGAAAAATCAGTCATTTGTTTTTCATGAGCAAACATGGTACCAACGATTCAGAAAAATAGTTCGCTATTTCTTACAGTAGTAGTTACAGTAAATAAAAAAAACACAGCTTGGACCCCAGACGATCATTACGACCGCGCAAAAAGGAAGCCTACTTACAGGACTGTGTCACTAACTTAACTTTCATTTCGTGTATAGTTCCATTTTAACCGGAGAATTGATGTATTTCCATTCTAAGTATGGCAACAGCCACTTCTTGTTGTGATGTGTTCGGCTAATAATAAAGTAGCGTATCATTCTAGAATGGTGTATATTATTAAAGTCAACTTCAAATATAACAGCAATACAAGAGAAAATAACCTTCTTTAAATTAAAATAGGAAACTATTTCCTTTTAGGTACATTTTCAAGGTAAACAAAAAGATATTATAACACACTAATCGAAAACTTTGGGAAGATATATTGCGAGTACCTTACGAGGCATTTTGATGCTACATCACTTACGCAACCCCGTGAATATCCAATGGATGCCAACCTTTTACACGGGGAACAATTTTGTTTTAAATTTACAACGGCACAATTGTTTTGCCTGACATTTCCAAGTGAAATTGAGAAATCGATGCATTACAGAACAAATATTTTGGTTTGGATTTCTCCAGGAGTGTCAATATGGGCTTCTGTTCGTGTGAATGCCTTTTCCCGTGTTTAATTTGAACGCAGAACATCCGATTTCGTCTACGGTGAACTGTCGTCATCATCGGAATCAGGGCTCATAAACTGTTGAATAATCAGTGACTCAATGGTCGAGATATCGATGCAAATATCGATGAAAGAACAATGTTTGAAGAGGATTCTGGGAATCCGTCATTCTATTAAAAACTTTCAAAGCTGTTGCTTGAAAAGATCGCAGTTCTTTTTGAGAGTTAATATATAGACTTTTTATTGTAGAACAGAACGACTTCAAAATGAATTTCGTCACTGGATGGATGAGGAAGAAGATGTAAGTGAAAAATTATTATTTTATTGATCTCTATATTAAATTTCGCCGCGAGATCGCTTCCAACGTATCTCGATTTGCACGGGCTAAAATGAAATTAAGATGTAGCTTTGAACCGCGTTGTCATTTTTCTGTAAATATTTACTGTGATAAAATATAATGATACAAAGAAATTCTTACGGAAGAATTCAAATTAAAAACAATTTCTGATTTCGGAAAAATCGGTGTAAAAAATTTAGGCCAGACATTCAGTGGATATGAAATTCAGTTATTAAATGGTAGTTTAATTATGCTTTTAAAAAGATAATTTTGTTTACTAATGTCGCGAAGTTTCAGCCATATTCATATCTTTTTGAAGAAATATTTCGCATAATTCTTAGTCTCCACAAAGAAATCCGATTCGACATTTTCGGCTTTTAAATATTTCATAGAACAGAAATAGTGTGGGAAGCCAGAGGTCGCAATTTCTAAACGGTAATACATTCATCTTTCAGAGACCCGTTAAAGCAGCATCTGGTTTTCCACTGACTTCGGAAACTTTTTTTCTTAAAAATAAGATAGATTTCTGGAGTTCACTAAGGTTTGCTAAAGAACAGTATGCGACATTTTAGGCCGTTGACTTTTAATTTGTAAGAAACAATTTAAGAAATCGCTTGGAATTAAATATCAAGGTATTTCCTTTTTATGGCGGCTTTGAAATAATTTAAAACGGCTTTTGACGAAAATTAAGGAATACGTTATAACAGCCACAGTTTCAAAAGTACGAACGTTGACAAAATTCGACTTATATGTAGATTACTTTATTTCACAATATGGTAAATGTAAAGAAGTGGTTACCGCTTGGCGTGTTTTGGCGAAGTTTTTAAAATTAGCCACACTAAAGGGCGTCGGTAACGCCAACGTAAAGGACAACAAAAATACGTGTGTATACAGCCGGTCTTAGGCGATTTAAATAAGATCAATATTTCATAGTAACTCCTAAATGATATTATTTCCTCATAATGGAAACTAAGAACAGGATATTGTATTGCAAGCAATAAAGCGAAAACAAGTTCTAATAATAAAATCTCATCAGTAGAAGGTTAATTTTCTGCTAAAAATAATAAACTCCAGTCGTCTATGTCACTAAAGAAACATCTGTTATCCATTTATAAGATTGACTGTCGAACATATAAGATAACAATAAGTTTGGCACACTTATTTCCTAAGATAAAAGGACTATCCACTTCTTCACAAGAGCTTAATTGAAGAATTGTAATAATTCCTATTTGAGGGACCTTATTGTAGAATTACCTAATTATTTACAAAGGTCTTATTTTAGTGTGATTTTGGCAAATTTGGAAGACTTTCCCTTACCATCCGAGGAATACCCACTTCTTTACATTTACTAGGGAGTATTTTGTAATAATTGAAAACTCGGCAAAAGTCAAGATGGCATCAGTTTCCTACATGACATCGAAGAAGAAATGATACTTTTCCGTTAGCGGTGCGTCGCGCAAATTGTGGGATAGCGCGCCAAGTAATCAACTTTCATCAGACCACGCCAAACGTCACGAAATGTTATTTTCAGGTATTTTTTGACACATATCCACCCCCGCATAAATTCAGATGCATTTCGCAATTTGCCAGACCCCGGAATTGTACATTCCGAAGTGGGGGTAATTATGGAAAATCCAGTCGACCAAAAAGTTGGCACAAATCCGCCAAACCTCCCGACCGCTTCAGCCGACAATTATTTTGGCGGCATAAAATCTGCAATTGCACGCAAAATAAAAACAAATATGTCCTCTTCTTTGTGAAGACGGCGCTACATGAATTCAGCTAGATAAGAATGTCAGTGGTGTCGCGCTGTCCCACGTTGTCCTTTGTTCCGCCACTTGGCCGAACCCCACAATCGCTCAATGTTTTGTGTATGTACGCCGGTATCCGGATCTACAAAGTTATACTTATGATTAACTTTGAAATGTTCGAAATTAGCAGCTCTTAATTCGTCTGTTTTATAAGATTTCCACGAGTCCGAGTATATTGTAGAACCTACTTATTGTAGAACCTTCTTAGATGTTATCTTTTATCGCTTGCTTAAGCGTTATCGCCTTCCTAGCTGGAACTTTTATGATAAAACACTAGCTGGTCTCCTTGCAAATGCCTCCGAACAACCATTGCTCGGGGCTTATTCTCCTTGAAGAGTTTTTATGCTTTGAGAAAAGGCTTTCAATTTCGAATCAATTTCGACAGGCCCCTCCGAATTTTTTTCCTTGGGCTTGTTTAAAGACTGTGTGAACAAACTTCTCTTAAGTAATTATTTCAATCGATAATAGTCTTGTCACTCAACTCTAATTCTTCCTGTCCCCATTCAATAGTAGTCCATTCTCTGCGCCAGCTATATGTAAATCTTAGTGCAGTTACAAATAAAATGGTTGAACTCTCGAACCATGTATCTTTCCGAATTGATATTCGCTTCTGACAAGTCTTAATATTACAAAGCCATTGAATCTGTGTTTTTAGATAAAGCACCACATCGTTGCCATGAACGCATTTTTTGGATGACGGTAAGATTCCATAGCTTTGACAGAATGCTACTGCTTCTTGTTCTGTAGGGTAAATCCCAAATTTTAAACATTTTTTACGACGCAGAGCTATAACGAGACTTAAACCAGCGACAGATTTACTCCAAGTGCTAGAAAATCTTATCAAGGTCACATTGAATCACGTGTGGCAGGTTTTACCATTATTGGCTAAAAATAGCCTCTTGTCGCTTTTGCCTTCATTTGTCGAAAATGGTCGACTGAATTTTCCGTAAGTACCGAAGTGGGTTATTGGCAAATATGGCAAAGAAATTTATACAACCAAAGCCAACTTTTACTGCGTTTTGTTTTACTGATTATATCGCCAACAGATGCATAGCGCAGCCAGCGGTAGACGGATTCACGTGAGATAACAGTATTTTTCGTAGCGTAGCGGAGCCAACTCAGGCTACGAGGTTTATACAGCCAGCGGTTAGTTTGTTTTACTACTGCGTAGTACAGTGTTTGTATTTGAACATCAGATACGCCCCTACGATAGTTGGCTCTGCCACAATACGGAACGAAGAACCACGAAGGGAAAATTAGCAGTGCTTGAAATTCCCATTCTATCTCAGCAATGCTCCAAGACTTAGGCGACAATATATGTCTTAGCGAACATTTTTCGAGAATGTTAGAACGTATGATTCAGTTTTACCTTTCCTATTCTTACATTTTTGAGTGGTGACGACTTACATTTGGCGCCAAATACCTTCCCGCTAACGGAAAGTACCGAAGAAAAAAATAATAAAATAGTAATTACAAATAATGAAGGTGATCCAATTAAATGTCGCAACCCTAAAGAGTCGCTTGATTATCCGTCGGTTGTTTTGAAAACGAAATAGCGCAAAATACGAAAAAGTTTAGCAAAATTAAACTGTTGGTTAACTAATGTAGAGGGAAACAAAAACATTTACATATACACTGAAGAGCTAAAAAAACTGGTAAATGCGGGCGTATGCAAATAACGGCGATATACAACGAATCAGCGGAAAGCGAGGTGGTCGGCAGGGCCTGTATAAGCAAAGAGGTGTCTGGCGAAGCTGTTAGATGGATTCCTCCAGCTACAATGGCAGGATTTCACGATTTATGTGCCTTTGAACGGTGCGCTTGTTATAGTCGGCGCAAGAGAGATGGGGCGTAGCAGCCCCCGAGGTAGCGATGCAATTCGAATTTTCGCGCACGACCATTTCACGAGTGTACCGTGAATATCAAGTGTGCGGTAAAACATGAAATCTCCGACAGCGTTCCGGCAAGAAAAAGACTTTGAATGAACGGGACCGTCGATGATTAACGAGAATCCTCAAACGAGATAGACGTGCAACACTTCCTCAAACTTCTGCGGATTTCAGTGTAGGGGCATCGACAAGCGTCAGTGTGCCAACTGTTCGACGGAGCTTTATTCAAATAAACTTTCAAAGTAGCAGGCCCACTCATTTAGAGTTGTTGACTGCACGGCACAAACATTTACGCCTCGCTTGGGCGCACCGACACCTCCATTGGACTGTTGATGAGTGGAAACACGGTGCCTGGTCTGACGAGTCTTTGTCCCTTTGTATCGGACAGATGGACGTGTACGGGTATGGAGACAACCTCGTGAATCCTTGGACCGTACATGTCAACAGGGGACTGTTAGAGCTGGCTGGAGACTCTGCGATGGTATGGGGCGTGTGCAGTTGGCGTGATATGGGACACCTCATACGTCTAGAGACGACTCTAACAGGTGACGGGTACATGAACATCCTGACCGATCATACACTCTTCTGACTTTGGACACTTCTACATCCCGAGACACGAATATTATTGAGCATATATGGGATACCTTGTAACGTGCTGTTCAGAAGAGACCTCCACCCCCTCGCACTGCTACAGATTTGTGGGCTGTCCTGCAGGATTCGTTGTGTGAATTGACTACAGGATACCTTCAGACACTAGTCGTGTTCTGGAACGTTTACGTGCTGGTGGGGCCCCTACACGATTTTACGCAGATGTACCAGTGTTTTGGGCCCTTCATTTTATATATATTTATAAAAAAACCCGAGATAAACAAAAAGAAAAGAAAATATTTCACTTTAAAACAAAACCAGGAGTACCGAATTATTTATAAGACAATTTTTACCAGTGGCGCACCCAGGATTTAATCTTCAAGGGGGCCGAGTTGAACGTATAAAAATATTTGTAATGCAAATTCAATATTCATAATGCAATTTCAATTTTTTTTCAGGGGAGGGAGGCAGGGGCCCCTTGGCAGGAAATATGGCATGTGTTGATGAACCAAAATTAAAACAACTATAAGATTATGTAGGGTGTTCAATTTAGAAAGAAGAAATATCGCACCAATAAGTGATAAAATATCGACCTGTAGCTAATTGGAACAGAGAACATTTTCAGTCTAATGACATAATTAATGAATGCGCTGTTTAGAAATTTAGTTCGTCTCAAAATTCATTGCCACTACTCTTCTATTTCGCTTAGTCTAAATAAAATTTTCATGGAAGTATTCGTTCAATTTGCATAATTTTAGTTAACACGGTTGTGATAATACACTGCTGGCCACCCAAATTGCAACACCAAGAAACACAAGAGATATCACAACAAAATTTATTTTGTAGATAACATGTTGACCAAGTATCAAATGATTAAATTTATAGCCTTCTGTGAAGTGTGGTTCCTGCCAAAATCAGTAGCCAGAGTAGCCGCCATTGTTGGAGATCACCGCTGCCACACGCCTCGGCATTGATTCAAAGAGACTTTGGATGAGTTCTTGGGGTACAGCAGACCAAGCAGCTTCCACACGTTGCCAAAGTTGATCTGCTGTGGCAGCTGGGGATGGAATCTGGGTCAATCGTAGAGCAACCATGGACCACATGTTTTCTATCGGCGAAAGATCCGGAGAGCGAGGCGGCCAGGAAAGCAATTCAATCTGGCGATTGACGAAGAAACGTTGGACAATGCGTGCCACGTGTGGTCGCGCATTATCCTGTTGAAATATGGCTGTGAGAAAGCCCTGAAGGTAAGGAAGGACAACTGGCTCCAACACCTAAGAGATGTAGCGCTGGCTGTTTAAAGTACCGGCAATGCGTACTAGAGGTGTGCGAGAGTGATATCCATTACCGCCCCATACCATAATACCCGGTGCAGGACCACTGTGGCGGTGCATAACGCAGCTGTTCAGCATCGTCTCTTCACGGTGTCTCCAGACTCGAATGCGACCATCGTGGTGTTGCAGACCGGAGCGTGACTCGTCAGTAAAGACAATTTCATTCAATTCTGCCGTCCACATCCTTCTGTCATCGCACCATTGGCGGCGGAGACGTCTGTGGTTCTGCGTCAAGGGTAGACAAAGCAATGGACGTCTTGCGGACAGACCACTCTGCTGTAAACTTTGTCGAATGGTACGCGCAGACACTGGATGATGCGTTACAGACTGCATGTGCTGTGCTATGGTTCGTGATGTGACTGAGCGATCCGTCACTGCCATGCGCACAATTTGCCTGTCATCACGTTAAGTGGTGCGCTGAGGTGGATGCGATCGAACACGCCGGTCCGTCGTACCCTCCTGCACCCAACGATCACATATCCGCATTACAGTTGTTTGGTTTCGTCCAACACGACTACCGATTTCCCTGAAAGATAATCCACAATCTCGGTAGGCCACTATCCTTCCTCTGTCGAACTCGGATACATGATCAAAAGATGATCGCTGTTTTCGACGAGGCATAATTGATCGTATTTTTGAAAAAACCACAAGATAAACACAATTGCCGAACTTGAAATCGCTGAAATCTCTAAGCCTTAAATAGCGCTTTGAAGTGGCGCCACAGGCGCGCGTGATGTTCATCTACGCTGAAATTCTAATCATTTGCATATCTCACCTCCGTTAATGCATGTTGTAAATTTCATGTTGTTTGCATGTTTCCTTCAGGGTGTTGCATTTACAGTGGCCAGCAGTGTATGTAAAAGATGCAAAGTTCGTAGTGCTTGTGTTTGTGTGTGTGTCTGGGGGGGGGGGGAGATCAGCAATTACATTTGAGGCGAAATAGAATAAACTAAATTTATTTGATTTGAATTGGGTTGCAGAACGCAAAAGGACAGAAAATCCCAAATCTTTTGAGTGATGTGACTCAATCGGCCTGTCTATATTATGTTTTGAACAGCGAGAAGTGTAACCTTGATTACTTTGAGAGACACGACGGTCTATATTTCTAGAAAAGCTGTGTAGTCGGTGATTTATACCTCTGAGTTTAAGAACGAAATCAAAGTGTTTCATTAAAGAAGTTAAGAAGAGGCTTGAAATACTGTTGTTTGTGCATGAGGTGACTCGCATTGGTTATTGGTTGGTTTGGTTTGGTTTGGAGTACTACGGTCAATGTTTTTGCTACACGAGGGCTAATTAGACCGGGACCTACTGCTTAAAGCCCATTCCTAACATTCATGGAAAGAGTGGAACTCGAACCATAGGACTTTGGTACCGAATGCCAAAACACAACCATTCGGCTATCGTCCGGCGCATTGGTTATGCAATTTAGCCATTGTGATGAGTTGATCGTGAAGCTTTGGAAGGTAAATGTAGTCCCTCGCGAACTGATTATGTAATCGATTTTCGCAGTTTCAGTACAGCATTTTCTTTGCAAAATCACTGGGTTACAAAATAACTAATATATTTCTCAGTTTCAGACAAATACCCCTCTTTCCATCTTGACGTTTTTAACTATTTATTTTCGATTCTTTTTTTGCGTGTGTTAATTGCATTATTATTTTGTTTAAGAGACTCTAGAGGGAAGAAAACTGAAGACCCGTCATAGCCCGCGATACATCATGCGGTAAAAGACATAGTACAAGGGGGTTATTTGGGTTTTGTTTCGTTTTATGGATGCCATCGTTTAAATATGTGTATTCAATTCAGGCATATACATTTATTCCTCGCATTGGAGGTTTCTAAATCCAAAGCCGTATTTAGATTAAGTGCTTAAAAGGTGTTTTCAATTTTTAAAAAAATTTCTGGTTCTCTTTGTCACCTCATTTGAATTCCCCTAGACAGTTGTATGCTTCTTTCAAAACTTTACTGTAGAAGTCTGAAATTTATGTCTATCAATTTTAGGGTAAATTGCATAATAAAAATGTCAAGAGCCGACACTCTGGGGTAGGGGTAAAGATTGAAACCGATCTCCAAAATCTTTAAACAGCGCACCGAAAAATTTCAAACACTATATATCTAACCACACCTTCTCCGGGGCTTCCTCGAGTGTAGCAGGATATCTTGACTTACCGTTTTTCTCTTTCTTTCATTACGCAGGGCAAGGGTGGCAACCATGAAACAGCACGGAGATTATAAGTCGGAGATGGAAGAATGGAAGGCCTTGATAAGGACCGACCAGGTGAGACTGGAGGAAGAACGTCGGCTTGCCCTGGAGGAGAAGAGGAAAATGTTGGCTTCTATAAAGTTAATGAAGGAGGAAGAAAAGAAGGAGAAAGCGAGAAGGAAGAACGTGGAAAAGAAAATTCTGGCCGAAGAAAGGAAGCGCCAGGTCGAGGAAAATGTGCCAGAAGAGGCGAGAAGATTAGTCAGACGAGTTAACTCCAAGGCCTCCAATCAAATTGGAGAGCAGAAGAAAGCGGAAGAAAAGAAAAAGAAGATTATTAGTAAGCAAATCAGGAATTTTATATCCAGGACAAGCCAGAAGGTGACTGAAGATAAAAAGCGGCTAATAAGGTCCGAAAGAAGAATTGAAGAAAAAAATTGAATGTATTGATTCTTCGAGCACATTGTGCCAGGGAGTATTTTTTTCTTTTATCATGATCCTAATATTTTGTTCTTTTCTTGATATCAAATTTGGATGACCAATCAAAATTTTTGAAAGTATTTTTTTTTATATAAACACGAGGTTAATCGCAAAGGTACATTTTCCGCTGATTATTGTATTTCGCGGTCGCGGTAAACCAACAAACTATGACTTGTGGAAAATAGAAACTTAAGGAAGGGAAAGTGGCGGGTTTCATATAACGAATGATTCTCCGAGTCATTCTAAATGAAAAGGAGAGAAGAGGAATAGTTTGTTTCTACATTGAAATAATGAGTTAAAACTCATTGTTTCCCCCAGAAACTGAATTACGCCGGCAGAAACCTGAGAAGTAACAACAACAGCAATAATGAGTATCAATGGTTTGTAATTTAGTCAGCCATAATTTGAGAAACAGTAGAAAATGTACTTTTGCTGGAAGCACTCGTAAAATTATGTGTTTCTATGTTAGATTAAGCTAAATATTTGTATATATTAAGTAACTGTTCATGTTATAATATCGCAACTGTTCCTCTGTCCAGGCAAGTGAAATTCTTACAAAAATCTTTTATTTCCTGTCTCTATTCCCAAATCACCGATTTTAGCCTTTTCAGGGAAATCAATATTTCGGCAGGAAAAACTGCAGATAGTTTTCATTGAAAACAGATAATGAAAGACCTACGGAATTTCACTGTCAAAGAGAGGGGAACAGTTGTTGATTTTACTTTTTGGTCTTTAAAATCAAAATTCCAAGCAAATTTTCTCTTAACAGTAATTTTCAATAGTGTAGCAATAGACGTAGAAAAATAATATTGCATTTAATAGCGAAACGAAAAATTTACTTCTCCAATAATTAACTCAAAATATATTGCAACAGTTTTCAATAGTACTAGAGAATTATACACACAATAGAAAATAGCATTATTAAGCAGATAACAGGTTAACACCAGATATAACGGATAGAAATATACTATAGCAATGAAAAATAGAAATAGAAAGGAGATAATAGAAAAAACAATTGAAATTTAAAAATAATAGAAATAAGCAATAGCAACTTAAAATAGAATATAAGATATAAACAATAAAAAATAGACAATAGACTATAGAATGAGTGAGAGAAATAGGAGCCTAAAATGCAATGAGTAAATAAGCAATCAATTTTTTTTTCCGCTACTATCATCCATAACTGTCGCAAAGAGTTTCAAAAGATCAGCGGGTTTCTGAAAATGATTTCACCACACTCACGACACACATCACCTGCAGTACACTCTGAACATTTTCCACACACGTGCACAGTGAGGCATTCAACACAAACATGCACATCTTCTGGAGCTGTTGTGTCTGCTGTAGAGGGTTGCTAGATAGGTCAGAGCGTTGTTGCCCGTGGCTGGAATATGTTGGCATCGTCTACGGTTTTGAGGGATCGGAGGTTCCCGGACACTAGTCGACATTTTGATATTTTCCCTTTTTTTTTCTGGGGGGGGGGGAGGATGTCCCGGTCGTAGGAGTGGCTCTAGGATTTGACCCAAAAGGCATCGGGTCTCAGGGGGTTTGGCCTAAACTTTAAAAGCATAAAATGTTAGTTTTTCTCTCAATAACCTTATACTGTTGAATGTAGGGAACGTGGAGTGTCCGGGACGGGTGGGGGGTCCCCTCCGACGAGGTCCCACCTTATCGTGGTGGAGGGGTTTCGGGGTCCCAACGATTGCGGCCAAAACAGTGTCAGGTTTCATCGGCAAACAGAAAGTTCTAACGAGATCCTGTCGGATGTAGGGAACGTCTGCCAGCAACCGGATATATGTCGGGGAACATTCAACTGTGACGTGAGTCTGTCGATCACAGAGAAGTCTAAAAATCTTCTGTAGCCGATGTAAAATGCGAAAGGCGTTAACCTCATGATTAATGAATGGCTTTAGCATGCTTTCAAGAGGTTAGGCTCGCTATGAGACATTGTCGTGTAATTGGATGCCACCTAAAACTTCATCAACGCGTTGTGATCGGCAGTCATCTGATACTGATGTGTTCCTTGTTTTGTTATCAGTACGTTGGGACCAACCAAGAGGACCTCATTAGTATATGTGTATAAAGGGCAGAATGTGGGTGGTGCGCAGCATCAAGTATATTGTTGCATATGTGTGGCATACCGTTTAGAAAATTGGTTTGCATTTAGAATTCAGTTTAGTACCTTAAACTCAAATGCACTATTAAGCGAAAACCAAAGGCTGTATTATTCGCAATCTGCTTTGGGAAGTCTGGCAAAGGAAGTTCAAACAGAGGACGATACTTACTCATCGTTAATGAATGCTTTAGAGCATCGTTTTGAAAATAAAAGATTAATTGTAAATCCTCATATGAATATTTTGTTAAGCCGTGAAATGCTAATGACGGACTCTCCGAAAGAACTTATATCAGTAATCGAGAAGACCTTAAAGCATTTAAGAGCTCTTAAAATTTTAGAATTAGCTCCTAATTCTTTTTCAGATCTAGTTTTATTTCACTTTATTGAAGATAGATTGGAATCTGAATTGCGGAAACAGTTTGAAATATTCTTGTCAAATACAGAAATTCCCCCGATGGATACATTTATTGAATTTTTATTGAAAAAGGTGTCAAGTTTTAGAAAATTTAAACTCGCATGTATCACTCGCATATATCGTCTTCAAAGCAGACGCCGTTTAAAGCGAAATCAAATTTCATTCGCACACTTTCGGAGTCGAATAATTGTGAGTTGTGTAAACAATCGCATTCTATTCAAAACTGCCCGAAGTTCAAGGAATTAGACCTAAGGCAAAGATTCAATAAGATAAAAAATCTGGGTACATGCATCACATGTTTGGGGTGAACTCCCATAAAGCTGTAGAATGTTATTCAAAATTAATCTGTGAAATATGCCGAGAAGGCTCCCATCATACTCTTCTGCATTTTCCAAAACAGGTAAGCGAAATCGATTCAACATCTAGTTGTATAAATAATGTGAACGTACAGCAGAAGACAGACTACAAGAAGACAGAAAAGCCTGCTGTGAAGATCTGCTGACTACTGCGCAACAGGGCAACAATTTCTTAAAGTGTATTATAGCAGGAGATGAGACCTGGTGTCTACAATACGTCCCAGAAACATAAAGACAAAGTGCACAGTGGAAAGGACCGTCTTCTCCCATACAAAAAAAAGCACGGATGTCAAAATCAAAAACAAAGGTGATGCTGATTGCATTTTTTGATTACAAAGGACTTATTCACCGCGAATTTATTCCTGAAAATCGCACAATTAATCAGTATTTTTACAAGGAGGTGCTTGTTCGATTAAGAAACAGGATAAGGCGAGTTAGGAAGGAACTGTTTGATTCTGGGCAATGGTTTCTTTTACACGATAATGCTAGGCCCCGTACAGCATTTTCTGTACAACATCTTGCTAAGCATTCAATTACAGTGATAAATCACCCACCCTATTCTCCCGACCTATCGCCATCTGATTTTTTGTTTTTTTCCGAAGCTTAAGATGGCCATGAAAGGACAGAGAATCGAAAACGTCTCGGATATTAAATCAAATGTTGCGCGTATTTTGCGAACGGTTAGTTCCAACGCCTATAAACAGTGTTTCTATGACTTGAAGAAACGTCGGAAAAATTGTATAGACTCCTTTGGCGATTATTTTGAAGGAGATAAATTTATTTGAAAGTGAGTAATATATTTCTTATTTATAAAAAAATGGTCCGGTTACTTTATGGGCGCACCTTGTAGTATGTTATTGGAGGTTCATACGTTTCCTCGACAATTTCCATGTGCCCTAAAGGAACATATTCTTGCATAAATTGCATATATAAATCCCTTAGTTGAGGTTGTCTTTATAAGATTCCGAAGTGCTTTTAACTTCTTAATGGCTGCTTCTTTGGATTCACCCAATATCCCAGGATCCTCTTTCAGTGGTATTTGAACTATGAATTTTTATTACCATGTTTTTATTAACTGGCTTTCTTGTTTGTGTGTGTGTCTGTCCAGTCCAAATCTTCCAATCGATTTTTAACTAACTTCCCGACTAGCTAGACATTTGCAACGTTTAGAATAGCTCAGAACACGAAGACGATGCATTATTTTAATACTTTTAGCCATCTTTAAGCAGGATTGAATTCTTTTTCCGTTTATTTTGTTTTGTAGACTGGTGCAGCCCTCTATCGACCGGGACGGGAACGAAGAGTTAAACGCGAGTTAACTTCCAAATAACTTCATTTTCTTTCAAGTGGATGGTATAATTCATGAAGAAAATTTTAAAAAAGTATTTATTAATACATAGAATTGTCAAGTCTATGTGATTCGACAGAAAATTAAAAATCATGGTATATAAAAAAGTTCTCTTTATCTTGTAATTATCCAAATTCATGCCCCTTATGCGTGTTTTGAAAGTGGACTTTGAAAACAATTCTTCATTTGGGTTAATATAATGACCTTCCAACCGATTACAGTTCCCAAAATATGGTCATTAATTGATCAAAGTTTTCTTTTTCTGTTAGTAACAAACAGTGTGGTGTGGGTCGAGAACAAGGTATGTTCCCTGATACTCTAAACCCAAATGCGGAGTCACAAATTTCAATTTTATCTCCCTTTAAAATTCTGAAGAACAGTTCCGCACCAATTAACATTTGTATATTAGATGGTTTGCAAAAGTCAGGGTCTGCGAGTGTAGTTTTATCCGGCAAACGAAGTTTATATATATCTAAAACTGTGGATGGAATGAAGGATGTGATTTTAGGAACAACCATACAATTTCTGTCCTGCGTAAATGCTTCATTTTTATTTGATGAATCTGGGCTTAATAAATTGTGAATTATCCTTAATTCCTAAAATCGACGGAAGAGTGAGCTCGTTCCTTATTTTACGCCAAGTACAGATGCGTATTCAGAGACAATTAAATTTGTTTGGCTACCGCAGTCCAGAATTGATCTGATTTTATTTCTTTCACCGAAATTATTTTGAATAATTACAAGATAAAAAGACTTTTTTTTACCATGTTTTTAAATTTTCTGTTGAATCATATAAACTTGACAATTCTATGTATTAATAAATACTTTGGATTTCAAAATTATAAATTATAATCTATAATTTGAAGGGAAAAAAATCAATGAATTTCGCAGAGAAAATACCGCAAATAGCATGTGGGCATAAATAAAAATTATCCCTTTGTAATGAAAATGTAATGGGCTTGGTTCACTATTACGTTAATAGATGGCGCCTGTAGCGCAGTTACTTTTGGATCCAGACCCTACTCGTATTTTTACGTAATGGATTTTAAAATATGGAATAAAGATGGCTAAAAGTATTAAAATAATGCATCGTCATCGTGTTCTAGGCTATTCCAAAAGTTTCAA
The DNA here is from genome assembly GCA_907164885.2 of Dolomedes plantarius. Taxonomy (NCBI): domain Eukaryota; kingdom Metazoa; phylum Arthropoda; class Arachnida; order Araneae; family Dolomedidae; genus Dolomedes; species Dolomedes plantarius. The sequence continues at coordinate 213,023,174 of OU015495.1, forward strand.
ATGTCTAGCTTGTCGGGTAGTGAGTTAAAAATCGATTAGAAGATTGTACTGGATAAACAAGAAAGCGAGTTAATAAAAACATGGTAAAAACACATCAGCTGTAGCGAACAATACAGTCGAAGGCTGAGTCAGGTACGTAGAGTGGAGAGACTTAGCTTCTCCCACGGACGTCGGGACGTTCCTTTCGCCTGGCGAGGGCAAAGGATCAACAGCTCGAGTTGCGAGAGGTTGAGGGGGTTTGGAAACTTCATCCGCATGGGGAATGTTTCGAGCAGAATCGGCACATATTTGTTCATTTTTTTGTTTTGCATCTCTGAATCAGTGCTATCAAGTTCATTTAGAAGTTCCTTAGTCGCGAAAGTTTCGCCATGTATCGCTGCATATTCATGTAAACTGATGTTTAACCTTTAAATCTCAGTTGCTTCAAAAACATTGCCAAGAAAAAGACAGCAACGTAAAATCGTCTGTACAAAAAAATGGACTTATAGAATCTTTGGTGCAAAAATTCGGAGTTACCTCAATATAAAATATTTGAAGAAGTTTCTTAGACAAAACCAAAGCAATTCATAAGGTAACAAAGGAATATTTTCTAGGGGTCCCTGTATGAGGTCGGAGAGCCTACGATCCCCCCAGATGTCATCCCTGGGGGGGTTGCTCTGTCGAAATTGATGCGGCTCCTAGCTAGTTCGGACTCCGACCCTTGTGGTGCTATTGTAAACTGGAGGCCCACTCCTTAGTCCGCAAAGCCTGTATGAACACTTCGGGCCAGAGGGCGTTAGCAACAATAGCATTTCCTAGGGGCTTGAAATCGTTTGATCATTCAAAGGAACGAAACGACAATACTCTACCAGGTTAGACGTCAATCATCACTAAGTGAAATAATAGTTCCTTTGAATTTAAATATCTGACAATAATTTAAACCCTTCAAATCACGGTTGGCAAGAGACACGAAACGGAGAACAAATTTTGTTGTCGATGTAGAGATGTTTATACTTGCACCCTTCTACGTATTTGCTTGAAACTTCTTTAAGAAGCGAAAATTAGTAATGTCTAGTCACGATATGGACTCGCATTGTGTCTTGCTGCGTTCGCCATGCTACATTTAGCTGACTTACTTGTGTTTTGATTCCGTTGGAAGCAGTTATTCTAAATTTAAGGAGGCTCCAGTCAGATAAATGTGTTTAAGTACAAGCGGTTGAATCCAAACTACATCACCATGATGCATAATATCTTCCTATCAACGCTCTAACCCATAACAAATATACTTCGCAATGACTTTATTTCCGAACGAAAACACTGATGCAAAGAGCAGAATCAAGATAGGAATTAACGGAATGCAATAAGCATGTGACACAAACAATTTAAAATAGTTTAATACGCATTCAGATTGATAAAATACGCCTTCAAAACCATCCGGCGATAATTGGACGGAGCCTGTTACTTGAATCTTTGTATTATGGCTTTTAGCATAATGCAAAGATTCGATTCGTGGGTATTCAGCTAGTGGTTTTATGGTTTCAAAACGACCTCGAATTGAAACAGTTTTCTAATACCACGGACAAAATTTTTTTTTCAAATTTTAAAAATTCCCGCATATTTTTTCCCGCTTTCTGACGTTTCGAATACGAAAAAATAATCCTTCTGCTAAAAAATATCCAATGCAGTATTTTCTGTGACGCGAACTCACAGTCACAGCTTTTTTACGGCTGGTAAAGCACATGGCATGCCGAAAAATCTTTCTTATAATTATTTTTATTTTTCGTACTTACGTATTAACTCCACCGCAGCTACAGATTTGGCGGTTTTTAAGTGCCGCCAATCTACACCTAAAATTTTTGCGACAAATCATAAAATAAAACACTTTATTTAAAATCAAAACACTTATATATATATATATATACACACACACTTTTAAAGTTATATATTTTCTCTTAACATCGGATAATTCGAACTTTTTTCCGAGAACCTTTGAGTTCGAATTAACGAGCTCAAAGTGAATTCGAAGTCAAAGGTTCTCGGAGAAAAGTTCGAGTTATCCGATGTTAAGAGAAAATATATAACTTTAAAAGTGTATCACTGAAGAAAAAAAATCTCCTAGTATGTATAACCCCAGAAAATATATTATACTATGTTATCTAAAATTAACATATTTAAAAGCAATACAAACTCTCCTTAATCGTAAAATGAAGCAGAAGATATGCAGTAGAAAGTAAACTTTAATTAAAAATACGAATTACATTTTGGGGAAAACTGTTAAATGGATGTTTGGTTTTGTTTATGATGCCTACATTGTTCAGCCAACTTCTCGATTTGAAGTAAACATTTCAATTCATTTTCAGAGGAAGGTTCGATCTGAATAAATGCTTTCAGTGTTTTAATAGAGTCCATTATGGCTTTGTCCATTGTGGCCGCATTAAAAATATATTTCTGCAGGTAAGTAGAGAAAAGCCCTGGCATTTTCCTACCGAAATTAGTGCATACGTCTTCGTTTACATCAGAGCTTTGGCCACATACAGTTTGATAAGAAATATTGTGACTTGACTTAAATCGAGAAAGCCACCCATCACTGCATTTAAAATCTTCAATACCCATTCGACTTGCCAATTCATCAGCCTTCGTCAGCACTAGGGGTCCATTTATCGGAAAATTTCGAGATCTAACATCCTAGAACCATAGCAATAGAGCTTTTTCTAGATCTTCTAGGATGCATTTCTCATGCGTTTCCTTCCTCTAGCAAATTTTGATTTTTCCCATGAATCTAAAATTGACTCCTTGTTTTTCAAATAAGTTGACAAGATATTTTTTTAAATTCCATAGCTGTTAACTTTGTTTTACATTCGCCATTCTCTATTCTCTTTAAAATTTCTACCTGTCTCCAAAATTAGGGTTTTGTACTTTCCACGCGTAGACATCATGAATTTTTACACTTTCCCATCACACACTGAGGAAGAAAAACTAGATCACATTAACTTGTCTGCACTGCAGGCATAATTGACGCAGCTCCCTAGAATCTGTAGTAAAGACTAGTTTTTCTAAAATTCTAAGAAAATCGATACAAATAACGGAAAATCGCTTTGTCCGTTAAGCACTGATAAGGACAATAGCCACTAACGTTTAGCGGAAATGCAATAGACTAGGAATGCGGGCATGTGCCTCTTTACATAGAAAAAAAAATACAGGTGATTTTGACACACAAAATAATAAATACAGCGTGTATTTTCTCCGTTAATTGAGGAAAAAGAAAATTTTTTTGTCAAATTTTTAGTTCGAATTTACCGAATTGATAAAAATTTAGTTCGAATTAATGAGAAATTTTTAACATTAACTCCAATACAAGTTTTTTGGGGCCTTTGGATTAGTTCGAATTAACCGAGTTCGAATTAACGAGCGTCTACTGTATATATATATTGGCGCATTAGTCCAACTTCAGCTGCGGTGGCGTTAATACGTAAGTACCTCTTTTTTTTACACACCGAACACTCATATTTAGAAGAAATTAAACCCTCATTCATACACCATTCGATCACCGCTTTCTTACCCATGCATTCCAGTTTCGTAAAAAAATGTGTATTTAACTTACCAGACGCCATACTAAACTGCTTGGGGAACGGGAGAATCCAAGTTAAGTAAAGGAACATTAAAATGAAAATGGTAGAAAACGAGTTTAACCGGTTCTTTTTTAACTTTTGCATTATAACACCCAATAACAATTAGGCGATATTAAAACGTAATAAAAGGGTTATCACTAGGAGAACCGAAGAGCAAGATCGCACCGAATTGCATAGGTTGCGATACTTGGCACTTTATCGCCAGTTTGGCGGGGGCACCCTATTCTGTTGTGAAACCTATAAGTTAGTTATCGAATTTATTTATTTAATATAAATTAAGTAATGAACGGTTATTCTCTTGAGATTATCAACAAAAACTATCGGCTGTCTCCCAAACACTTCCTTCGTGTATAACCTATCGTTAAAATGTAACAGTAAAATATATTTTTTTGTCATTTGTGTGCTTTTTCGCTCGAACAGTAGAATGACTTATGACTTTGTAAGTCATTCTAAAGTTAGAGCAATTATTATAAATATAAGTCATAAATAATTACAAGATAAAAAGAACTTTTTATATACCATGTTTTTAAATTTTCTGTTGAATCATATAAACTTGACGATTCTATGTATTAATAAATACTTTTTAAAACTTTTTTTGATGAATTATCCCATCAACTTGAAAGAAAATGAAGTTAATTGGAAGTTAACTCGCGTTTAACTTTTCATTCTCGTTCCGGTCGATAGATGGCTGCACCTGTCAACAAAACAAAATTAACTGAAAATAACTGAAAGTTAATTCAATTCTGTTTAAAGATGGCTAAAAGTATAAAAAAAAATGCTTGTCATCGTGTTCTGAGCTATTCTAAAAGTTTCAAATGTCTAGCTAATCGGAAAGTTAGTTAAAAATCGATTGCAAGATTTGTACTAGACAAACACAAAAACACAGAAACAAGAAAGCAAGTTAATAAAAACATGGTAATGACTTATAACTATAATTTTTTTACGATGCTTCCCTTTAACAGTTTTAATTGTATTTTTTAGAAATTCTAAAAAAAATAAAAAATGACAAAGCTTGATAATTTATGAGTCACATATAATTATGCTACATTTGTATACATCGCGCAATGCCGGACGCAATCGGTATTTGTTCATGCATGCGCACTCAATGGGGTAGAAGTAAAAGCATGAATTCAAATGCTTTCAATGTAATTGGGTAAACGGTCGTCTTCATCAATTGATTTGTTAGTTTTCACGATCTAGATGAAAGCAACTTCGAGTAGACAATTTTTAATAGATTAGGTTTCATTTTTTAGCTAAATAGAAAACTAATCAGCAAGTTATTAATGAACTGCAGTTCAATTTTTAGCTAATCCAGAAATCTGTTAATCTACATATATATATACCGGGTGTTTCAAAAGTCGTGCACATCAACCTTTGTGGTTGAGTTTTAAAGACAGATGAATTATGTAAACAAACATAATAAAGGACAAACAAAGGTTGAAAGATTATCTTTATTGTCAGGTGTCAGACTTGGTCAAATCACAGTAAATGTTCAAAATGATGTTCGTTTTCCTGGACACACAATCGAACTCTTTTTACCAGATTGGTCGACACTTTACGAAGCGTGTGAGAAGTAATGTCCGATATTGCATGAAGGATGTTGCTACAGCAATAATCCCCATGTGCTTGATCAACTTAAGAGTTTGCACACAAAATACAATTTATTATTCTCTAAATACACAAATATTAACAGAAAACACGTATCAACTGTCTTCTATACAGCAGAAAACTCTAAGAACACAAGTCAGGTTAACAGAGTCTTCAATACAATACACGCCTAACACACTTTCAATGCGTTCAATTTTCAGCAGAAAAGTACACCGAGTTCAAATGCAAATGTCAGGTATATTTATCGACTTCCTAGAAAGACCTTTTTAGAAAGGTCTAGACGGCAAGTTGGTGACCATTTGGTGCTCTATCGCCAAATTTGGAGACCAAAGTAAATCACCATTCTATCGCTAATTTGGCGATAACTCTCATATTTGGCTAGACTACCATAGACTCGTAAAATTCGTAACATTTTCTACATTCTGAATATCTTGTATATTACATTTCTAATATCTTCATATTACTGAAGTCATATTGATTCATATTACTGAAGTCATATGAGTGCCAAGGTATTTAAAGTCATCAACCTTTTCAAAGGTGTAAACCTTAATGCAGAAAGGGATGTTATAATTTACCATGGAGGGTGAGAATTCCATAAATTTAGTTTTATCCTCATTGACAATGAGGCTCATATTTGTAGCGGAGGATTCGATAGCGGAAAAAGCCTCTCTTACTGCTCTTTCCGGCCTTCCAATAATATCTATATCATCCTCATAGGCCAATATTTGCAGCGACTTATTCCCCAATGTGCCTCTTCGGTATAATCAACTGTCTCTGATGCACTTTTCTAACGCTAAATTGAATGGCAAGCAAGCAAGGGAATCTCCTTGACGTAGGCCTCTTTCTGTTAAAAAAGGTTCAGATAAACGATTTTAGATTTTAATCCTATATCTCACTTTGCCAAGTGTAGCTCTAGTTAAATTAATATGCTTAGTAGGGATTCCAAACTCTGCCATTGCCTCAAATAGATTGTCTCTCTATATACTGTCGTATGCCGTATGTTTAAAGTCTATAAATAGGTGGTAAGTTTTAATACTATATTCTTTAGTTTTTTCAAGGATTTGTCTTAAGGCATGAATTTGATCTATAGTAGATATATGGGATCTAAATCCACAGTGGTAGTTTCCAATCACCTTATCATCAAAGGGGAGCAGTCTTGCAAATAGTAGGTTGGAGAGTATTTTATATGCCGTATTGAGAAGTGTAATTGCCCCTATAGTTACGACATTCAAGTTCATCTCCCTTTTAAAAAATAGGGCAAATGGAGCCTTCTTCCCATTCAATGGGTATTTTCTCCGCTTTCCATATTTTTGTCATAATTTTATGAATGTATTTATAAGTTCAGGTTCATCTACCTTCAGTAGTTATGATGGTATACAGTCGTGACCAGCCGATCTGTTATCTTTATGTTTGTTAATACCAGCCTCACATCAACTAAAGATGGTGGGGGAGCATTTCCCACATCCAGGGAGGTATTTGGTTCTTCAAAGGTACTAAGAGGGTCGTCAGTGTCATCTCTTTCTGCAAGAAGATCTTGAAAATAACTTTTCCATACGTTCAGTACCTCATGGAGTTCATCCACAAGTTCTCCATTCTTATTTATACGTGTGATAGTTCCCGGTTTGAATTCTTTGCTGGTGTTATTGGCTAGTTTGCAGAACCTCCTAGCTTCTTTCTGGTTATTTAGGTTCTCCAGTTTTTTTAGTATTTCCTCTTGAAATGCTCTTTTCCTTTTTTTTAATGTAGTTTCTTTTCCACCTTCTTCATGTCCTTATATTTTTCCTCGTGATTTCTAGTATAGTGCTTCTGTATCATTGTCCCGTAAGCCTTGTTTTTGTTTTCAGTGGCCTCTTTGCACTCGTCATCAAACCAATCATTTCTGGTATTAGGTTTTAGTCTCGGGAGTGTTTCAAGTGCTGATCTCAAAATTATTTCTTTTTCAGAGAGCCAACTAACATCGTAATTTCGCTTTCTGTTTTCTAGCTCTAAATCCTTGAATATCTTGAGCATATACTTTTAAGAATAATTGGATCTCTCAATTTGGCATGTCTGGTTTAAAACATGGATTCTCTTTCTTTGAATAGAATTTCTTATATATTCTATATCTGACCTTGGACAAAACAAGCATGTGGTCAGATCCACATTCTCGCCTCTGTAGTTTTTCACATCGATCACATTGCTACGATGTCTTCTATCAAGTATGTGGTCTATTTGGTTAAAAGTTAAACCATCAGGAGATCGCCAAGTATACTCGTGTATTTCCCTATGTGGGAATGTCGTGCTGGCAATAATCAAATTCACTGAAACAGCAAACTCAAATAGTCTCTGTCCATTTCCATTAGTCTCGGCATGAATATATTCCCCAGCAGCATGGGATCTGATAAATCGTTCTCTTTCTATCTTGACGTTAAAGTCTATAATGACAATCTCCATGTCTTGCGCAGGACAGAAATCATAAATCATCGCGAGTAAATCGTAAAAGATATATTTTTCCGCGTTTGGCGGAAAACTCAGAAACCGCGCCTAATGCAACCTACCTCAGAGACGCCATTTTCTCGGCTTCACTTAGGCTTAAGATATCCGACTACATTCGGATCACTTTTTTTAAAAGCACTTTTAAACAAAACTATACTTGCGTAAATTTTGTCTTATTTTTTTGAAGGAGTATAACACCAAAACACGAAAAAATAGACCATGACTGCAACTTTTTACAAAATTGATGATTTTGGGTCGAAATTTAGCAAATTTTTACAAAAAAGGATCTTGCTCTAAAAAAAATTATGCATATATCATTAATTTCTTTTTGTCATTTGTACGTACGTACATACCTCCTGAGTGTAATGAACTAAAAGCTAATCGATATCGTGAAACCAAAAAAATTACAGATTATTATAAGCATTTTCATGTAAAATTTTAGTATTTTCTCATGAGGGGTGTCTAAGGGGTGTCGCACTGTCCCAGGATGTCTTTTGTTCCGCCATTTGGTTGCCCCACAATCGCTCAATTTTTTGTGTATGTACGCCAGTATCAGGATCTGCAAAGTTATGATTAACTTTGAAATGCTCGAAATTAGCAGCTGTTATTTCGTCGGTTTTATAAGCTTTCCATGAGTTTGAGTAGTAGAACAGACTTCAATGCTATCTTTTATCGCTTGCATAATAAGCATTATCACCTTCCTATCTGGAACTTTTATGATAAAACACTCATTGGTCTCCTTGCAAATGCCTCCAAACAACCATTGCTCGGAGGTTATTCTCTCTTCATGGTTTTTACGCTTTGAGAACGCTCTCACTAATTTCAGCAATGAGGTAGGTCCCCCTCTCATTTTTTCTTTGCCTGTTGTTTGTACACACACGCTTTATTAAAAGACCGTGTGTACAAACTTAGGAACAGCTTTGTCAGACGCACCTCCGTTGGCGAAAAGTTGGCGCCAAAAGTTTTTTTGCGCTAACGCACCTCCGTGGCGTCAACTTTTCCCAATTCCGCACACCTGTTGGGCTTAAAGTTCTAAATGTAAACAAAAACTCACTAGCGACCAAGAAATAACAAATCAGTTTAATACAGCCAGCGGTAACAAATTTACCGCTGGCCGTATTAAACTTCCAAAAACATTACAGAAATCCCCAGCCGGTTACTCGTAGCCGTCACTAACATATCTTCCGCTGGCTGTATTAAATTTCCAAAAAACCACAAACATATTACACACCTGTTTCCCATAAAATACAAGTTAAACAACAACCTCAATTCAATCATGTCACTCATTTTGCTACAAACTACACTCTAGAAGACACAACATTTCACTTGAAAGGGTGAAAATTCATGAATCTAATTTCGGGAAAAGGAAGGGTACAGATGTGTTTCACGCACCTTTTTCAATTTGGCGATTTTTTTTTATGTTTGGCGATTTTTTATTTTTAGCGATTTTTTTGTTTGGTCTGGCAGCCATGCGATTTGGCGTGATGTTTGTTTTTTGTTGCAACCCTGAATAGGTGTTGTGGTATTGTGTAGTGTTTTTTGGAAGTTTAATATACCGGTGTTCGATATTTTTGTTGGCGTTTCATAGTAGCGGTTTAGGATTTCTGTAATGTTTTTGGAAGTTTAATGTCTTCGTTTTTTGATATATCTGCGTATGTTTTAAATAGATGTTGCGGATATGTGTAATGTTTTTGGAAGTTTAATGTCTTCGTTTTTTGATATATTTGCGTATGTTTTAAAGTAGCGGTTGAGCATTTCTGTTTTGGTTTTCAATTTTAATATAGCCGTTTGTAGATATATTTGCGTATGTTTTAAATAAGTGGTTGAGTATTTCTGCTGAGGTTTTGAAGTTTAATACAGCTGTTTTTAGATATTTTTGCGTGTTTTAAAGTAGCGGTTGAGCATTTCTGTTTAGGTTTTGAATTTTAATACAGCCGTTTTTAGATATATTCGTGTATGTTTTAAAGTAGCTGTTGTGGTTTTGTGACATGTTTTTGAAAGTTTATTATTGCCATTGGTAAGTTTGTTTTGAATTTATTTTTATATTTGAGATGTTATTGATAGTTTGTGTATATTTGTTATTTTAAGTGTAAAATGTCCGCGTAGGCCTGTTTTGGCGACAAGTTGGAGACAAAATTTTTTTGACGAGTATTTGGCGTCAAAAAAGTTTTGCCGCCAAATTGTCGCCAAGGGAGGTGCGTGTAATACATCAGTTCCAAAGGAAGTAACCGCTGGCGGTATTAAACTTTCAAAAACATTACGGAAATCCCCCTGCTAACTTCAGTTAGCAAAATAATTTTCTACCTTACAAAATAGCAATAACGTATGCGCGAAAAAAACCACAGCAGAAATAGCAAAAATAAACAAACAAAATACAAAACATACTCAACTCTGCGCTAATGTTAAAAATTAAGAAAACGATCAAAATTGTAAATCTCCTTATTTATAATTAAATTTAAAATTTCGCCAAAATCGCATGGTTACCACGCCATACACAACATCGCCAAACTTGGCAGGGAGAGGCGTCTGACAAAGCTGTACCCAAACTTCTCTTATGTAATTGTTCCAGTCAATAACAGTCTTGTCACTCAACTCTAATTCTTCTTTTCCCCGTTCAATAGTAGTCAATTCTCTGGCCAGCTGTAAATAAATCTTAATTCAGTCACAAATGAAATGGTTGAACCCTTGAACCATGTTTCTTTCTGAATGGATATTCGCTTCTGACAAGTCTCAATATTACAACGCCATTGAATCTGTGTTTTTAAATAAAGCGCCATATCGTGGCCCTTAATGCATTTTATGGATGACGGTAAGATTTTATACCTTTGAACGAATTCTACTGCTTCCTGTTTTGTAGTTGGTAAATCCAAAATTTTAAACATCTTTTAGAACACAGAGAGAGCTAGAAAGAAACTGTTATCAAGGTCACATTGAATCACGTGTGGCAGGTTTTATCATTATTAGCTGGAAAATCGCCTCTTGGCGCCATTGCCTTCATTTGGCGAAAATGGTCGACTGGATTTTCCGTATGTACCATAAAGGGTTGTAATGAATAAATACTCTTGACAGTTATATTTAATTTAGCATTAAAACGGAATTACACGCGTGTATATATGTGTAAATATTAATGAACGCCGAATTTCAGGTATTTAATTATACATGAGCTAGTCGTAAAACATATGTGCGAATTTTTAATAGAGCACTGAATAAGGATAAAATCGAAGATGGCGTATATAAACTAGAAGCTGTTAAGAAAACTTAAAATAACGTCGCTGTCATAGGGACATGACAGTAGTGTTACGGCCAGGGACAGGAGAATTGAAAAATACAAAATAAAATAAAATAATTGTTAAATTCAATAAAAGAGAAGGGAAGAAAGCCATAGACCGGAACGAAAATTAGAGATAATGTTCGTAGCAATAAATAGAAGTGGAAGAGAGTGAAAATAAAAGAAAATTTATGATGGCTATAAAACGGCCCACCCAACTTCAATCCAAAGCATGGGAAAAAGTTAAAATTGAGGGAGAATTTATAAATCCCGCCCTCGACGCGCATTGGTAAAAGGGGATTGAGGAGTGGCAGCACGGACGAATGGCGATGGCATGATAATTTCCAGATAACCAATGGAAATTATAAGAGGCGGAGACATTAGTAAGAAAATATATGAAATAAAAAATAGTGTGAAGGCAGAGAGATAACCTGAGAAGTGAGAGTCAGTCAGAAGTTTGTGAGAGGTAGAAGTGGTGTCAAGGCATATAGACGTATGAGGAGAGAGCAGTAACAGTTAGTGAACCGATGCTGACAGTGCCCAAGTGTCCCGTGCCGAGTGTCTGCAATAAGCGACGGAGCCGTATTCGAGTGCAGTAAAAGTTTGGAGATAGAAGTTGTCGAGCGCCCAGTGTCCCATGCCGAGTGTCTGCAATGAACGACGGAGCCGTATTCCAGACAAGAAGATGCCCGAATTCCGCGTGATGATAAAGACGACGAATTCATCATTACGAGTGCCAGCTTCCCAGAGAAATTCCACCGTCATCTGCTGAGGTACCGACTTTGCGTTTCCCTTTTATATTGTTACTAGTAGGTAGCCCGTCATTTTGACGTCATAATGGAAAAAGTATACGAAAGTTAAAAAATATCCCGAATTATCTAAAATATTGCATTTAATCGACACCTTGTAAAAGCAAACCCTTTCATTATTTTTTATTTATTTAGTTTTTCATGCGATTGGAGTAGTAGACTGCCATCCAACCCGTCATTTTGACGTCATAATACTAAAAATGACGTCATAATGGAAAAAGTATATGAAAGTTAAAAACTTTTTTTACAGTTCACTTCGCGATTCATTCACATTCAAGTTTATTTACTTTCAGAATTCATCGCAAAAGTAAACAGATTTTTTAAAACTGTTAAATATACAGCTAAAAACATCCAATTTTTTTTAGTTCTGAATGTTTTATAGAAAAATAGGCTGAACAAATGTGATTTGATGGAGAAGATATTTGTTTTTAGGTAAGAAAAAATTCTGATCCACATCTGAAATTGAAATTAAGCCTATTTGGCGGTTTGTTTACTGAGGGCTTCAATTGAAAGATGAGTACAGCCCGGAAGTGTCATACAGAGACAACGGCTATTATATATAGGATCATTGCTTCTCAGTGTGTAGCCACAATGATTAAGATAGAGCGCGATGAATATAGTTTTTGAATATAAGATGTCGAGGAATTGACCGATAATTCGTACCAACAATTTAATATAATGTTTTGCATATATATATGGATTAATTTAGTAGGAGTAAAGTTGAAAATAATATGTATAGATGCAGTATGAAATATTGTTATAATAAGTGAATGAACAAACATAGGTGTCGTAAAGAATTAATTGAGTAGGAATGAAGTTATGAATAATGTGTAAATGCCGGAGGAACTATTGAGTAATTTTGGAGTGTATTATTTATGTGTGTTAATATTCAATAAATTGATTTGTCAATATAACCAGAGTTATTTCCATTATTTGGGAAGCACATCAATGTACTAGCCACAATCATGAACCAATAAATTACTAAATCAAAATCATAATTAATAAATATAATTAATATAAGAATAATAAAATAAACTCCCAATCCCAATAATTTTATAAATTAATTTAAACAATTACGGTTACAGTCGCACTCTTTGTAATGGTACTGAAGAAATTCTACGTGTATATTACTTAAGTACAATTATCACAGCACATAAAATCAAGCAGATATATTAGTGTCTATCTGGGATATTATAAACTTTAGTAATTTTACATGTGTTGTAGATACTGAACGCATGTGTTAGCCTATATTTTTGATGCAGTAATCAGATTATAGAGTTCTAAAACAGTTTATGTAGGCGAAGGCTGTAGTTTTAATTTATCTTGTGTTATATATCGTCATTATTATTGATAACTGAAATTCGGGAACTAGAGCTTTCAAAAAAATATTTGGTGGCTACGTTGAGCACTATTATATAGACGGTTGAAGATGCAGATTGCTTGATATTTTGATCACGCTGGAAATACGTATATATATATATATATATATATATATATACACATCGGTTGTTGCGTGTATTATGGTTTGTAAAAGCAACTAGCAGAATTATTTCATTTATCCTTAGGAAATTTGGTACTTACGTATTATAGCTGAAACTTGGCAGCGTTTTACCCTTGGCACAATATCCGCCCGCCAACACCTAATTTCCCAGTGGCAACCTATTTTCTAACCGGAAGTTATAAAAAACATTTCCAGCAATAGAATGTATAAAAATTACAAATGTGTGGAAAATGTGTCAGATGAAGAACAAGATTTCGATTATAATTAATTTTAGCTTTAATTAAAATTTGCGTACTAATGACAAAACATAAATGCATGAAAACTATTCAAAATGAGTATGTTAAAACAAACGCAAAACTTTCGAAGCTTAAGTCTTAGGATGCTAAAATTTTGCATGGTGGTTACTACTAAGTCTTACGTGCCCACTAAAAAATATTTTTAAAAAATTACAAATTTTATGGGTGTTAAAAGGGGCTTAAACCCCTCCCCCTTTAAAATACATCCAATGTATCTCTTGAACAAAAGAGTCCGGGAAGTTGAAATTTTGTATGGTGGTTCCCCTTTAGCCTTAGGTGCACAGCAATAAATCTTTTTTTAAAGTTCAAATTTTAAGGGGTTTAGCCCCTCCCCCCCAAAAAAAACCCCACTGTATCTCTGGAACCATAAGGCGTGGGAAGCTGAAATTTTTGTTGGTTGGTTTCCCTTGAGCCCTAGGTGCATACCAATAAATGTTTATTTACATTCAAATTTTTAGGGGTTTTAGTCCCTCCCCCCCCCAAAAAAAAATCCCACTGTATCTCTGGAACAATAAGGCCTAAGAAGTTGAAATTTTGCATGGCGGCTCCTCTTAGGCTCTAGGTGCTGGCCAAGAAAGATGTTTTAAAAGCAACTTTTTAGGAGGTTGTAAAGTGGTTTTAAATCCCCAAAATAAAAATGAAATATCCAAAACTTGTATTAAAATTCGGATTACTGTCGTTAAATTCTGCGATGAACTCCTTATAAGAAATGACCCCACCTTACTGCTAAAGTTAATTTCAGTAAGGTGGGGTCTAGGCCTTATGGTTCCAGAGATACAATGGTTTTTTTTAGAGGGGGTTAAGCCCCTTTTAACCCCCTAAAAATTTTTATTTTTCAAAAGTTTTCTTAGTGGGCACCTAGGGCTTAAGGGGAACCACCATACGAAATTTCAGCTTCCTGGGTCCTATGGTTTCAGAGATACAATGTTTTCTTTTTCAGAGGGTGAGGGGGTTAAGCTCCCTTTAACCCCCTTAAAATTTGTACTTTTTAAAAATATTTCTTAGTGGGCATGTAGAGCTTAGCAGTAACCATCATGCAAAATTTCAGCATCCTAAGACTTTTTTTTCGAAAGATTTGCGTTTTTAACTTACTCATTTTGAATATTTTTCGAGTATTTCTGTTTTGTCATCAGTGTGCAGTTTTTAATTAGAGCTAAAATTATTTCGAATCGAAGTCTTCTTCTTTATCTCCCGCGTTTTCCACACATTTTTTTTTTAACATGCTATTGCTCGAAATGTTCTTTATAACATCCGGGCACCGAAATCTTTTATAAAACATTGACGAAGAGCCCAACTTTTATAAAAGTTATCTTTTATCAAAGTTGAGGTATTACACTGTCAAATTTCTCGTCAAACTTCTTTTATAAAAGATCTTTGTCAAATAACTTTCATAACCTAAAAAAATAAAGAAAATCTTCGAAACGAAACTTAAAAGGGAGCGAAAAGCAATGAATGGCGAAAACAATACTATGCACAAGGATGGGGTGCATAATTGGCGCTTTATTGCCGTTTTTTCGCCAAACCGCAAAGTTTCAGCTATAATACGTAAGTACCAGAAAGGGTACATTCTCGATTTGTTTGTGTTGTAAACAGCTTAACCACTGAATAACCACTGAATTCCACCGTTTACCCACAGATAAACCACTGAATTATTAAAAAATCAAAGTATAAACACATCACCTGTTTATTATGTATAAAACCTTTATATACAAATATGAAATAAAATTGAAATATTTTTTCTATCTCATTCAGAAAACTTAAAGCCATAATATTTACTTATTAAATAATTTGTACGAGTATCTTAAGAATAAGATTATGTCTGAATAAATTTTTTCCCAAACTTATATCTGCAAAAGTTCTTTATTTCCGGCAAGACTTTGTGAG
This sequence comes from Dolomedes plantarius, assembly GCA_907164885.2. Classification (NCBI taxonomy): domain Eukaryota; kingdom Metazoa; phylum Arthropoda; class Arachnida; order Araneae; family Dolomedidae; genus Dolomedes; species Dolomedes plantarius. Next base: position 213,038,623 of record OU015495.1, read on the forward strand.
ATTAATAAAGTTTCTACTTTAATCAATTCTTCCAGCAATAAGCAATGAAATGCATGTATAATTTTTGCTTAATTAAATTCCCGGAGCAACAGTATCTCTCGGCATTCCGAGCGTTCTTTAAATTTTATTTTCTTGTAGCTTTTATCTGCTGCCATTCGGACTCGGACAAAAATAAGTTATCCGGGTTAGAGGAACTGCAAGGATATTAATAGCATTTCGTTCTTTTACTCTCGTTAATCGTATCAATACTTCATTTCCTTTTCATTACTCGAGACGCTAATTTGCGAATGAGTAACCACTGCGTTTAAAAAAAAAAAAATTGGGAAAAGTAATTAATTAACGAATATTTCCGAAGGTGTGTGTGTGTGTTGGAAATTCTCCAGCTAATACTTTCTGCAGAGTATCATAATGAGCAGTTTATTTACGACTCTAAATTTAATCAAGTAAGAAAGGCTTAAAAAGCAGCGTTTATAGGAACATATGCAGACATTTATGGAAAAATACATTATTACTTAATTTAATCTTTTCCAATTGTAAATACTGATACAAAAATCTTAAAAGTTTTAGAAAAAGCCAGAAATCAACACATAGCTAAAATACAGTCATAGAGAATTTACTGTGGTATATGCAGTTTGATGTACCCCATAAAAGTTATAATCTTTGAGTTCGAAACATCTGATTATGAAGTATAAATCCTAGTTTGTTCAACTCAAAGCATGCGTGTCTAAATTACAGTCTCTAATACGCAATTAATTCAACTGATAAGTGCAAATAAAATTTATGTCGCACGCACGCACACACACACACACACCTCCAGGGAATGTAAATCGGCTCCAGAAAATGCATTTATAGCATAGACCAGTGGTTTCCTACCTTTTTCAGCTGGCGACCCACCTTAACCTTTTCGGAATACCTCCACGGTCCATCGGTCCGTGGAGTAAAATACCTTATTTGTATCGTATCCCTTCCTTATGTATATAGAATTTACCATCAAATATGGAATATATATATATATATATATATATATATATATATATATATATATATAACATTAAAAATCCTATAACCATTTTAAATTCTAATTTATTCTAAATTCCCTGCGGCGTTCGAACTAATTTCGCTTTTGATTCTAAGTTCTAATAACCTCGAGAGAAAATATTAAATGGCTGCCTTTTTACTCGAAAACTAAACTTGCGTAGCGTGGACAGAAAATTAAATGCTTTAGCGCATTAGTCACGCCTTTTCCTAACTTTTAACCAATTAAACCCTACAATCACATGACGAGATAAGTTTATATAAGGTTTGGTATCACGTACATGTAGACTTTTTTCATTTGTAAGTTGCCCCGAGATGTATTGCTGTGTATGTATCTTAAATTTCTGTGTATGTATCTGTGTCTATGTATCTTAAAAATAAAAGATGTAGCTAAATCAACGTTGTGGTGTTTTGCGTGTTCGAGGGTGGAGATGAATGCGGGAATGAATTAAAAACATTTGTGATGCACGGCCGGGCGACAAGTCATCCATGTTTACCTCAAAAGATATGCCACTCAGCCTTTTCATTTCGTCGGCCCGCGCTCGTGCTATTACATATATATATATATGTCGGACGTTGGTGCTTCACGCCCGCTCGAAATATCTCTAATCTAAAACTTGAGAACCATTATGCAGTCGACGATGGTCCGGTGGCGAGGCAATAAAGAATCCAATATGAAAAATGACGACAACTCCAGTATCACTAAATAACATTTATTAACTAATTTAACGACTCTCAGCTCCATCATTAAAAACTACTTCCCAATCTTTCCCGAAAATACGTACCGCTGAGCGGCACGTCCTATCATTTCCTAATTCCCCATAGCTCTGAAGATTTCCTTTGTCCCTAAGTTTTAATAACGCCCCACCGACGCTCATTAATTATGCGTGATGTCATATCGCATGTTCTTTCTGCTGATCGATGCACTTTCTTAGCGCCAACTCTTCAAGGCTAAATCCGTCTACTAAAAATTCTCCCATTTGGTTCTGCGGAATTGAATCAAGTCGAACCCATTTATTCTATTTTCACTGCAATACCTTATGCCGCTTATTTGAACTCCCAGACTTTTAAATTGTTAATCCTATATTTTAATAACTAAATCCCGTTTTAAGGTCGTGCAATCGCCCCCCCCCATATTATTAGCCTCACACACACATATATATATATATATATATATATATATATATATATATATATATGCTTTTTTGAAGTACAGATTGATTATTGATAAACAATTTGTGTTCTGATTTGAAAATGGTTGACAAAATACTATAAGCACTTTGTGGCAAAACAGTTATTTATTTAACAATAGCTATATGTCTGCAATATATGCAACGAGTGGTTTCATACTCACTAACAAGTGTTCCTAGGTGAAGATAAAAACTACAATTATAAAAGTACGCAAAGACCATTTTAATTTTTCAGGCAAAAAAATTCATACAGCTTTGATATAATTACAGTTAAGAAAATTGTAATCACAATCTATAAATATGTAAAATTGCTGTTCTTAAGTAAGTTTCGATTTTTGTAATCTTTTCTGATGGTTTATTCGATGGTTTCTGATAGTTTTAGGAGCGAGTCGCGACCGCTGGCATAGACCTATCCATGCTGTTTCTCACTAATACGACCAAGCGTGAAACACTGCACTTTTTCGTCAAAACTGAGTGGACGGCAAAATACAATTGCAGAGATCATGATGGACCATTTCAAAATGGATACTTTGTGCATAACAATATAACAGTAAATAACAGCTACTTAAATCCACAATTAATTATAATTTGGAACTACTTTAGGATTTAAAGGTGTAGTTCTTCAGGCCTCCTATCATTGTATGTGATTGTCTCGACGGGCAAAATACCATAGCTTCCTTTGATTTCTATAAAAGGATTTCTGTTAGATGGATTTAATAAGTTGTTATTCCCTGTTTTATTTCAATTAAAGTAGTATGAACGTTGCAAAGGAATTTTTTTTTATCAAGTACGGCAGGAAATGAATAGAAATAGGAATTTTCTTGATAAGGATTTTGTACCAAACGCAAATCCAAAAATGATAATAGGTATTTGAAGGCCTTATTTGATTAGGGGTCCAACTCCACTTTAAAAAAAAATGGAGTTAGCCTCACTTTCATGTTCATACAAGTCATTTTTATCTTATTTTTAAACTGGTACACCTCCAGCTTATTTCTGCTGCCAACAGAGGGCATTGCAAATGAGACTTCAGCAGTCATTTCTCGGCACTCATTAGACTTTTTAAGGCTCTGTATCTCAAAATGAACAAGAACGGAGTTGGATCACTATTCAAATAAAGCCTTCATTCATTCTTTAAAAATTTCTCACCCTTGCAGATAGTATATAATGTTATTCATTATTGAACGCTTTATGTTAATGTGAGAAATTCTCTATTACAGTTTTTATCTCTTAAACTACGGATAACCTGCTGTTAAACGTTCAAAGTATATCACACATTTCTCAAATTTTACAATCTTTAGTTATATTAGGATTTTAGCAGTATTATAGGGCATAAATTACTTTTAAGAAGTATGGCATTTTAAAAGGGTGAATATAAAATGTCCAAAATGACCGAGAATACTGTCGAATCCATAGTTTTCGGAGTCGCTGAGATGAATAGGGACATTCCCGATGCCGTTTAAGTAAAAGTTCAGCTTTCCTCAGCATTAGGGGGAGGCGGGAGGAGAACGGGAGAAATGGTGAATATAAAATGCCTAAAATGACCGAGAATAGTGACGAATCCGTAGTTTTCGGGATCGCCGAGATGAATAGGGACACTCCCGATGCCGTTTAAGAGAGCGTTCAGAACCCTCAGCATTGGGGGGATGAGGGGGGAGAAAGAGTGAATATAAAATGTCCCAAATGACCGAGAATAGTGCCAAATCCATAGTTTTCCGGGTCGCTGAGATGAATAGGGACACTCCCGATGCCGTTTACGTGAAAATTCAGCCTCCCTCAGCATTGGGGGGAGAGAAAGGGTGAATATAAAATGTCCAAAATGACCGTGAATAGTGTCGAACCCATAGTTTTCGGGGTCGCTGAGATGAATAGGGAGGCTTCCGATGCCGTGTAAGTAAGAATTCAGACCCCTCAGCATTGGGGGGGGGGGGGGAGGGGAAGCGGGAGGAGAAAGTGTGAATATAAAATGTCCAAAATGACGGAGAGTAGTGTCGAATCCATAGTTTCTGAGTCACAGAGGGGAATATAGGAAATTAAAAATGTTGTTTATAATCAAGTTTTGAGTTAAATTAATAATAGAGTGAATTTGTAATTTTACTTTATCATTTGTATACTGTATTTACTTTTAAATACCTGTAAATTAAATAAGATACAAATATAAAAGACTCAACCTTTCAGTTTTGCGTTAAAATAAGGGGGGGGGTCCTTGTGCTAATTGTGTAAAATACAACGAAGTTGAATAACTATGTAATCGGATAATGAACAGCCATAAGGGCCATAACTATTTTCCTTATGGCTCTTCTACAATAATAATCATTATAAAACTTATTCTTATTCCAGATATCAAGGTTTGTAGGTAAGCCTCTGCGTATATTATTAAATTGACTGCATACTATTATACAGTGCTCCACCGATTGTTGAGCACCACATGAGCAAGTGCTACTTTTTCCGTGAAATTTGTTTTGATAGCTACCAAACGACCCATGCCCTGTGATTGCTTGGTTTATATAAAAATCTGCACTTAGCCTGTCAGTTTTGACTTGAGGAAAAGTTTCTCTTACTCTAGTTCCAACAGTAAGAGAAATTTTTTCCTCAAGTTAAAACTGACAAAATAACTTAGACTGTAAATTAAATAATTTAGATTTTACATTATATGTAGAATCCATTCCTTTTCCTGTGTAATAAAAAAATTGAGATAAATGAATACCCGGGCAACGCCGGCAAACAGCTAGTAACCCATACAACGCACTAGTGATCATGTTTTTTTTTTCATCATCGAAAGCAACCTTGGACTGTCAAGTCTAAGTTCGAGAAATGATATGATTATAATTTAAAATAGCATCTTCTTTTTACGTTATTTCGTTGTGTTTTTAAGAGTCAGCCCAACTCTTTCTGTCTTCAGCTCCATAAAATATATTATCTTTGAGTTTGGAACATCTGATTTTGAAGTATAAATACTAGATTGTTCGACTCAAAGCATGCGTGTTTAAACTACAGTTTTTAATATGTGATTAATTCAACTGAAACGTGCAAATAAAGTTTATACCGCACGCACACACACACACACACACACACACACACATATATATATATATGGGTGTGTGTGTGTAAGTAAGTAATAAAAACGCCCCGCCACTATTAATTTCCTTTGAAAAGCTAACGCGTATTCTAAATTCCTTTCAAACTCAATAAAGCACAGCCCCCATTTCAAAAACGAAATAACCGTCTGTTTTATTCTTTCCAATGCACGCGCGGTAAAGTTATTTTTAGCGCGGTAACGTTATTTTCAGCATAACGCATCTATCTCGGACATACGACGTTGAATCATACCTTCACGTGTTCGATTCTGGCCAATTGAGTGTATTCTAAGCTCCCGGTACCCTTATGCTATATAAAGGCTGAACAGTGATTTACCCGGGCTTTTTTTCCGCGTGTGTCTTCGCACCTTGCTCATGTCTCGTCCCTGCATTTGTTACCTCCGCGATCTCTCGTCCTGTGTTGCTCTATCGTCGCGCGTCTCTTTCTAAACTCGACATGTTCCACGTAATGTAATCCCCGATGATTCTGTAGCTTCGGAAGGCCCGGAGTTAACTTGTTTGTGTTTAATCGTCAAAGTATCTGATGTATAGTTGCTGAAATGTCCTGCATATGTCGTCATCGTATTCCTATGAATAAAGCTGCTCGTTGAATTTTAAAGTGTGTGTATTCATACAACTTCCATTACGTGTTTACCAACTACGAATGTCTCCACCGCCACGTCTACAAAAGTGTTTGAATCGCGGACTTGATGTGCTGTTATTACAAGAATCAACTCTTCTACTACGCGATGCGAATGTTATCACACGCACACACACACATATATATATATATATGTGTGTGTGTGTGTGTTACCTGGTCTATGAAAAGGGGGCTTAGGTGTCAAAAAATCATTTTCCACTTTTTTGCCGATTCGGATAGAGTATGAGATGTTCCGACTTAAAGGGCACTTCCGTGTTCCCTACCAAAAGGGATTTTAAATTTCTTTCTCCCGCGCGGATGGGGAAAATACTTTTTTGATTTAGTGTGTTTTAAGCTTGCTTCGATGGCGAATGTACGCCGACTTTGTTCATATGTATGTAGCGATCCAGCCTGAAAGGCTATGCGGAATTATATGTTACCAACACTGAATTATATGTTTTAACGTAATGTATGTTGTGATGTTCGTGTGAAAATAAAAGAATAAAAGGACAACCGAAGTTTGATTAATCAAAAGGATTACTGCGATCCCATCATATTGGAAGATGGCACATTTTGGTGACACCAGACGCGATTAACCACGATTCTGGATTCTGATGCGACTGTCTTTGATTGAGGTAGGTCCCTCATTTAGTTTATCCAGTCGATTTGTTGATTTTGAATTAAGAAGCTATTGAATTAATGTAAAATGGAGATAGAAAGAACAAAATGTAAAAGGACTACGGTCCGAACATTGTTCTCAAAACTCGCGACTAAAATCGAAAATGCAATTGAGCGTACGATAAGTATAGATTTTACCATAGAAAAAAATTGATGAGTTGTATGGCTTGAAAAATCAACTTCTTGATAAAATAAAAGATTTGAATAATTTGGATGAGGAAATTGAAGGGACTATTGAAACTAAAGATTTAGATAAAGAATTGATCAATAATGATAAGTATAAAGAAACAGGTATTACTTTGAAAACTAAAATTGACAGATGCATTGTTTCTCTAGAAAAACAATTGAATCCAGTGAAACAAAATGAACCGCTCCATAATGTCGAGTCTAATGATACAAATGGAAGTCGCATTAAAAACGAAAACTCCTTTGTAAAACTTCCCCGGATAAATATTCCCACGTTTAATGGAGATTGTAGTGATTGGTTGGATTTCTGGAATTCTTACGAAGTTGCGATACACAATAACGATTCTCTTAGCAATATTGAAAAGTTTGCTTATTTAAAAACTTATTTAAAGGGGACTGCCTTAACTGCTGTTTCAGGGTTTGCTATAACTGATCAGAATTATGACTCTTGTGTTTCATTATGAAAAGAAAGATTTTCAAGAACAGACTTAATTATTTCGTGTCTCATGAATAAATTGCTTTTAGTAGATTCTGTTAAAACTGTGCATAATGTAACTGCCTTAAGACACTATTGAAATTCAAGTTAGATCCCTAGAATCCCTGGGAGTGACCACTGGAACGTACAGCAGTCTCCTCTCAACAATAATTTTACAAAAACTTCCTGAAGAATTAAATTTGTTATATAACAGGCAACGTAAAACGACGGAATTATTCGATATAAAGGATTTGCTAGAATTTTTACGAAAGGAAATTGAATGTCGTGAAACATCACTTTTGCTGGGAAATCGGAGAAACAGTGTAACCGAAAACGTAACCCGTAAACCAGTAAATAACTATAATTATCCAAAAACTAAATACCCATATACCCCTAAACGAAATGTTCCCACTACTTCGGCGTTCATCTCAACAGTTGAAAATCGAAACTGCATTTTTTGTTCAAAATCCCACATGACTCAGAATTGCACTTTAAATGATAGTGAAAGGAAAAAATCGTTATCAAGTCAAGGAAGATGCTTCGCCTGCCTAGGCAGACGCCATACCATTAAAAATTGTTGGAAAAAGAATAATCGGCTATGCCATTGCGGTCAAACACATAGCCCGTTACTTTGTGAAAATGAGAATAAAAATCAAAGCTCCAATCCTGAGAAAATCCCTTCTGAAACTACAACTCTTTCAGAAAACCCCCTATCCCTATTTTGCAACGGAAATAAAATTAAAGAAAACAATTCTGAGACTGTTTATCTTCAAACGTTTACTGCTGCCGCCACAGAGTCCAAACCGCAGGTGCACTTGCATTGCCTTGTAGACGGAGGAGCGACGCGTAGTTTTATACAACGAGATATTGTCGAGTCATTAAGTCTATCAGTGCTGGAAAAGGAAACACTTCAGATTTATGGTTTTGGAAATAAAACATCAGAAAAACAGACTCATGATGTGGTGGAAATTGAGCTGCAAAACATTTCCGATGCCCAGAAAAAGATAAAAATAAAGGCGATCGTAATTGATTACATTACGAAGGGACAAATTCAAGTACCCTCAACATGGGTTAGAATATTAGCACATCAGAAGCAAATAAAACTAGCTGATATGGGATACTCGTCGGAAATACACTTATTAATTGAGTCAGATTACATTTGGGATATATTACGGGAAAAAATGTTAGACTAAGCAAAAGATTAGTGGCTACCGATAGCATTTTCGGATTCGTTATTCAAGGTATGGAGGGTGAATCTAATTGTAGAAAAGTTCACGTTTCCCATTTAAGTGTTTCAGGGTCAGAAGTAAATGACAGAATTAAATGTTTATGGGATTTAAAAAACAATTGGAATTTCGGAACCGGAAGTACCACAATCAGATAAGGAAATCTTAGAAATGTTTGAACAAAACATTAAATATAAAAATGGCAGATACGAGACTCGGTTATTGTGGAGGCAGGATTATGGAGAATTGGGTAATAATTATGATGTAGCAAAAAGACGTTTGTTTAGCCTAAATAATTCATTTAGGCGAAATGAGAAATTATATTTAAGATATAAGGATATTCTAAAGGAACAATTAAATGATGACATTGTAGAAGAGGTTAAGCCAAATTCAGGTAATAAAAGCGAAGGATATTTCATGCCGCACCATGGCGTAGTAAAGGAATTAAAGGAAACAACTAAAGTCAGAATTTGTTATGATGCCTCCTCTAAGGCCAAAAATGAGCTTTCTCTTTATGAGTGCTTGGACAGTGGTCCAAATCTGAACCCCGACTTGCTTAAAATCATTTTGAGGTTTCGGTATCACCCCATAGCATTTTGTGCAGATATTCAGCGAGCATTTTTAGAGATTAGCATAGCAGAAGACGACCGTAAATTTTTGCAATTTTTATGGGGAAAAGAGTGTGAGACAGACCTCGATTTAAATGATTGTCGCATCAGGGTCTTGAGAATGAAACGTGTTCCCTTTGGGGTCAAATGCAGTCCATTTTGTTGGCTGCAACCATAAGATTTCATATTAAAGATTATGAAAAGGAACATGAAAGTGCTTGTGGCGTGCTACGTGATCTTTACGTAGATGATTTGATCAACGGTGCAGAAACTATTGACGAAGCAGCATTCATTTCTTGTTACGCCACCGAAGTAATGAAAAGAGCGAGTATGAACTTACGACAGTGGGTAACCAATTCTCCAGAATTGCGTGAAATCTGGAACTCGCAGAAACTTGAATGTCGCAAAACCCCTAATGAAGGAGATGTACCATTAAAGGTGCTCGGACTGGTTTGGGACAATGATCAGGACATCCTAAAAGTCGCGTTGAACGCTTTTCAACAAACCAAGAAACTTCCTACTAAAATAATAGTTTAAGCGTATGCGGTATGATCTTCGACCCACTGGGTCTTTTAACTCCCTTCACAATCAGAATCAAACTTATGATGCAGGAGCTATCGGAGAAAGGAATCTCCTGGGACGAACCTCTTCCTTCAGACTTTAATCGAAGATTTGAGGAATGGGTCTCTGAAGTTTCATATATTCAGAATGTAACGATTCCTAGACAATATTTTGAGGGAGTGATATCAGAATTAGAACTGCATTTATTCTCGGATGCGACTCCGAAGATATACGGTGCTGTGGCTTATTTCAGAACGAAATGTGCAGATACAGTTAAAACTAGTTTCGTAATAGCCAAATCACGTTTGGCTCCTCTGAAAGAAATCAGTTTGCCTAGGTTAGAGCTGCTTGGGACATTGGTTGCAGCTAGACTGTGTTCATACTTGACTAAAACTTTTCCGATGATAAAAGAAAATAACATTTTCTTGTGGACAGATTCGAGTATTTGTCTTCATTGGATTAGGGGGTTCGCGAAAGACTGGAAACCCTTTGTAAAAAATAGGGTATGTGAAATCAAAGAAAAAACCAATCCGATGAACTGGCGACACTGTAGTGGGAAAACAAACCCAGCTGACAAACTGACCAGAGGGATGAGCATCCATGCATTGATCAACGATAAGGCTTGGGTCAAGGGACCATCTTGGTTATTGAAAGATGATATTCCAGCGGGTAATATGACGGAAGAATTTGACTTAGAGGAAGTTCAAATAGAAAAAAGAAAAATCCCTGTCCTCTTACAAATATGCCAAGAATCAACGGAGCCTCTTATTGACTTAGAGAAATTCAACAATTTAAAAAAAGTCTTGAGAATTACTGCGTATATTCTCAGATTTGTGAAGAACTGTAAACCGAATAAATCAAATTTAGAAAAGAAATCAGGTATCCTAAGCACCGAAGAACTAATAAATTCAGAAAAATATTGGGTGCATGTGACACAACATTCAGAATTCAAAGAGGAATGTTGCCGATTAAAAGGTCAGACACCCATCAGTCTGGAATCAAAACTTTTCAGCTTAAACCCAAGTCTAAATGCTGATGGACTTATTTGCCTTGGAGGCAGATTGCAAAATTCCGGATTTCAGTTCTACGAAAAACACCCCATGATTTTACCTTTTAAATCTAAATTCACCGATCTCGTGATTATGAATGAACACGAGAATATGTTCCATTCTGGAGTTTCTGATACTCTTACGCAGATAAGAGAAAGATATTGGATAATATGTGGGAGACAAGCCGTAAAAACTTGCCTCAACAAATGCTTCGTTTGTAGACGATACAAAGCCAAAAGGGGCAATCAAGTAACTGCTCCGCTACCCATAGACAGAATCCATGAAGGAAATCCATTTGAGGTCACAGGAGTGGACTTTGCAGGGCCTCTGTACACAAAAGACAAAGACAAAGTGTATATTGCTTTGTTTACTTGCGCAGTTACACGCGCACTCCATCTAGAGGCCGTATCCAGCATGACTACAGATGACTTCCTGTTAGCATTCCGACGTTTGTATCAAGAAGAGGTATATGCAGAATAGTCCAGTCTGATAACGCAAAAACTTTTAAAAGAGCTGAACTTGAACTGAAAACTCTATATGACAACCTTCAAAAGGAACCAGTTCAAGAATTCTTTGGTACGAAGGGTATAAAATGGAAGTATATTGCTGAAAGAGCAGCTTGGTGGGGGGGGGGCTTACTGGGAGAGAATGGTGAAAATGACAAAGGCCATTTTAAGAAAAATTTTAGGGAGGGCTCTACTAAATTTCGAAGAATTACTAACCATTTTGGCAGAAACCGAGTCAATCTTAAATTCGAGGCCTATAACATATGTGTATAACATGCCTGATGAACCATTCCCTCTCTCTCCTTCTAATTTTTTGACCGGTAAGAGATCTACCGCCTTACCTCACTGGGCTGGCTCTAGTAAGCCAAATGACATTAACAAGAACAGTCTTGTAAAAAGATTCTTGTACCGAGAAAAACTGTTAAATACATTTTGGAATTATTGTAATTTCATTAATCCTATGATTCCAAATGTTGAATTTAATATGAATGATGTAGTACTTATAGGAGACGACAAGGTACCACGCCAGATGTGGAAACTTGGTAGAGTTATCCAAATCCATAAAGGGCGGGACCAAAAGGTAAGAAGTGTCACACTTCAGACATCTTCTTGCCAGATTAAACGGCCAGTTCAATTACTCTACCACCTTGAGCTCAGGTAGTAAAATTTATTATTTTCAGATAATTCAGATTTATGTTTTTGAAAAATCAGTTTGTGTGTGTAAAGATTTATCCACGTAAATGTGAATGTTTATTATTTGTTAACTTGTTGTTGCTGTATTATTCATTAAATTCTATCTAATTGTAATGCAGATGAATATCTTAATCGGGGCGGGAGGATGTTCCGACTTAAAGGGCACTTCCGTGTTCCCTACCAAAAGGGATTTTAAATTTCTTTCTCCCGCGCCGATGGGGAAAATACTTTTTTGATTTAGTGTGTTTTAAGCTTGCTTCGATGGCGAATGTACGCCGACTTTGTTCATATGTATGTAGCGATCCAGCCTGAAAGGCTATGCGGAATTATATGTTACCAACACTGAATTATATGTTTTAACGTAATGTATGTTGTGATGTTCGTGTGAAAATAAAAGAATAAAAGGACAACCGAAGTTTGATTAATCAAAAGGATTACTGCGATCCCATCATATTGGAAGATAGAACATGAGACGCTCTTTCACATGATGAAAATCAGAAAGTCATAATTTGTGGAACAGTTTACTAAAAATGAAGAGAAGCAGAGTACAAATACGAAAAAAACTGATTTTAAAGATAAAAGATAAAAAAAAACATTTTAAAGATACAAAAAATATTATTATATGCCATAAAAACATCACTAAGTAGTTTTTGTATATTTCTTTGTTGAGACCTTTTTACGTGTTGGTTGTGAGGAAGTTGATAATTTTTCTGCAAAAAGACCAACAGAAACCATTACATTAACGTGATAACGAAAAAGACGACCGGAACGATAACAATGATAACATTTGTAAACTCAACTTAACGTGATTAACTACGATAATATTCCGAGCAGAAGCAACACTTGACGTCCTTGAATATAGTAAGACACCAGGCAACGCAGATAAAAGGGAACAACTAAGGACCTGTTCACATAGGAGTCCGTTGCGTAGCGTTAAGGGAAAGGATGACGTGGAGACGAAAATAAAACAATCATAGACGTTAAAAATTTCATTGCTAATCGGTTGGAGGTTTGTCATTGGTTAAATATATTTCAATACTTTAACGCTCCGCAACGAACTCCTATGTGAACAGGCCCTTACGCGAAACTGACGCAACGAGTTTTTTACCTTTAACAGCTGTTTTCTCGATAGCATGTTTTCGCACGTAAGACCCCTTTTCATAGACCAGGTCACACACACACACTTATATATATATATATATGAAACGATAACTTTCATAACCGTTAAAGGAAACGCCTATTCAAAATTCTTTTATATTATCGCAATATGAAAAGCTCCCCTCGTCTTGAATTTCGACCTGGGAATGACCAAAATCACCTATTAGTTTTTCCCCTAAAGCCACTCGCAGCCAGAGTTATATAATAAGAAAGTTCGAGAACTATGACGAAAACGATCCCCCCATATGGCGTTTAAATCAGGTGTCATGATTTGACCAATTAGGAGTTCAATGCGCCCGTACCCCGGGCGTGAACATAGGTTTTTCGCGGCCTTCTGTGTTCTGCTCTAGTCCTACAAACGTGTCGAATTTTGCGCTGCGGGATTTTCTGGTATGTCTGGTGATTTCTGGACGATGTAATGAGATGTGTTGATCTGCTTTAATATAATTTCGAGTAAAAGATGTCCAGCAACATTTCCAAGAATAAAGAAAAACTGTACTATGACCAAACCGCCTCTTCTTTCCTGGCGTTGGATCTTAATTTCTCTCCAGCGCGCCTGCATCCATATGCCAGCCACTCGTTTTACTGAAAACAACGACGACTACCCTGCTCAGACTCTTTCAATCCCCCTACCTGATGGACCATCGGCTACCTAGGTCATCATCCGTTGTAAACATTATATAAATATAATGACGGCATATATATATTTATATATATATATATATATATATGCAGTCATTAAAAATTCGTATACCCTATGGTGTACTATACGACTATGATAGCATTTTATTACACTATATTAACATTACAAAGCATAGAAAGGTTAACAGAAAGTATCATAAAATGTAAAAATACATTTCCAAAGATTCAAAGGATGCTACAAAAAGATTTCCTCACTACAGCTGAACAGTATGCTCTTATTTCCTACAAACTAACGAAGTTTTCACGAAGATGAAAACCATTAGTAAAAACTGCCCTTAATTTGAATGCCACCATAAACACCGAAATTCTTCCAAACCGTAATAACCCATGTTTTGCTAAATGTACCGTGGCAACGGTTTTCTTTCGGCGGCCATGCGCGATGGGGACAGTGCTCGGAAGTAATGACTTCCATATTTAATCTAAATGTACGGAAATCTAAAGATAATCTTCAAGGAAAATGAGAGTGAAGTGTGCGAAATGAGAAAAAATTTTAAAGTTTTCAGATATTAAAGAACGTTAAAGATACGGACGATTTCGATAGGGAGTGCTTAAATTAAAGAAAAAGATCAATATATAATTTTCTTTTGGGGCAAGAACGGGGAATATTTCGAATGCTGGCTGTTTAAGAAATACCAGTTTCAATATTTGCCAATTTTATCCGAAATATGCTGTAACCGTATGTCCGGAACTGAGGTAGGAGTATGAAGTACTGGGAAAATAATAAATGATATATGCATTAGAATATTTCCTTTGTACGCGCATAAATGTACAAGTACTGCAATTAAGCATGCGTCAGCATAAGTGCCCTAGTCCGTACTATACACTAAATTTCCGTATGCTTACTCAAATTATTGGAATTGCCGATACACATCACTGAAGGCTCAGTGCAAAACCAGGTATAAAAATACGCAGAGTTTGTGACCAATAAGGCGAAACGTCGCAACGTCCATTGGCTACGTCAGGTTTCGTCTGCTATAGGATGACGTCATTATCTGGATGGCAGAAAACAGAAGCCGTCCTATGCGTTTGCGTATGTTTTTGGACGATACCTTCATTTTGAGTTAAATAATTAAGTTATTTATAAAATTCCTCATATTAGTTGTATGTAACAGGTATTTTAACCCTTTTTTAATATTTCGCAAGGTTTAAGGGAATAATCATTCTTTCGTTGAGAATGACTAGTATTATGTTGAGATATGTATAGATATCAGGATAATTACTTCATGCCAGCGTCTCGTATCGTAACTCCAATCTTCTTCTGTCAATAAATACGGGTCACATACCGAATAAACCTTCCGGGCTGTACCTGAATGTTTAATTTAGAGATATACCTTTGTTTAGACTCTAAAGACTTTGCATTTTATTCGACAAACTGTAAGAATGCTCATTGAGTGCCATGTTAAATTATGCAATGATTTGCTACTCCTCGCCAAACAAGAAGTAAAATCTGCAAGAGTTGAGATGTGACATGCTGCGAGACAAATTTTCTCACGAGATTTCATACATGTTGAAGTTAGCCGGATCGACTGGAAGTTGTATTGTTAGGATGTAAAAATACATAGGAGCTCCAGACATGCAACTGTGTATTCGTAAACCATTCCTGTTAGCCATAAGATGGGTAGCGAGAGAAAATGAAATGGAAACAAGTTTGAGACTCTTAAATAAAGTCTAGCTAAATAGTTCTTTGTTCAGATGGTTTCCCCAGACAACACCCCAAACAGAAATGAGGTCGCGAATCAGAAGTCATCAGGAGAATGGTTTTGCAACGGTGATTCGGTGATCCATTAATAAGCCCTTGGCGTTTTTAAGTTTATTTCATAACTATATACATATCTACAAGTTTTAATAAACTGAGGGTGTTAATTATTAGGCAACCCCAATCCTTACAAAACTGCATTTCCAATCGCCTGCCACAGACTGGCGGAAAGTCGAAAACATACATATCGCGCGGTGCTCACACAGCACCCTCTCGCGGTCAAAGGGAGAAATCCGCAACACTCCCCACCTGAACTCTCACGAGTTCACTTACCTTAGATTCCAAAACATTTTACAACCAATAGCCATTTACAATTTCAAGAATAAAACACAAAGAATATATCAATACAAACATCAAAATTAAGCATAATTTGATAAACAAACGCACACTAATAAGAATATAAGAAATTAAAGAACGGTATGCACTAAGTATTACACACATTAGAACTTCAAGTATTTTAAATGAAAAAATAATTAATAATCAATGTTGCAAATGTATATTCACACACAAGTACAATAATCAATAATACAGATAGGAAATCAACATTATACACTTCAATTAGACTTACATGATTAAGGGTTAATTTCTAAATTATAAACAAGTTGTACTGAGCGTTTTATGTTACCTTTAGGCGTTTTGATAAGAAGAGAACGGACATTTCCGTCTCGTACCGGATACAGTTCTAAAATCTTTCCATCATCCACATATCCTAGGTACCGCTCATCATTGATTAAAACAATATCATTCACTTTAAATGAAGAAACTTTACCTGGTTGTTGAGAGATATACGCTGATCTGATATTAAGTAAATACTCCTTTCTCCATCTATTCCAGAAATGATTCAAAAGGGTTTGTTGATATTTAAATTTCTTTGCCAAAGAATTCCTATTAACAATTAAGTCTTCATTTTTATGTTTGTTACAGGTAAAGACATTAACCTTTTCCAACTAGAAAATGAGAGAGGGTAAGGGGAGAGGGTTCTGAGGGTTTGTTGTACAGATACGTGATAGGCCTAGAATTAACCATGGCTTCAATTTCTAGGAATACAGTTTCTAAAATCCTTAAAGGAAAGAGATGACCTTCCAATAATTTTCTTTAAGCATGTTTTAACAGTACGTATCTGTCTCTCCCAGAAACCTCCCCACCATGGACTTTTTTCAACAATAAATTTCCAAACAATACCTGTGGAAGCAAACCTATTTTTAACTTCAGGATTATTAATTTGATTCCACCATTTCTTTAATTCACAATTTGCCTTTTTAAAGGCCTTTGCATTATCTGAATATAATACAGAACATAAACCCCGACGAGAAATGACTCGACGGAGTCCCAACAAAAATGATCAGTATTCATATTAAGAACTAATTCCTAAGTGAATTGCCCTTGTCACTGCACATGTAAATATAAGTAAATAACATTTTGAAATAGAATCATTCACAAAAAAGGGGTCCGGCAAAGTCCACACCACAGTACATCAAATGGGGGATGTTCTTGAATTCTGTTAGGGGGTAGTGGAGCTACTACCCGAGTTCCAGGTTTCGCTTGAAACGTCTGCAAAATTAACAGTTATTCAACACCTTTTTTACAAACTGTCGACCTTTGATAATCCAGAATTGTTCTCGTAAGTGCGTTAAAGTAGCATCTACACCTGAATGACACATTTTACTGTGAGCATCAAGGATGAGTAGTTCAACAATTTATCATTAGTTGGAAGAAGCCAAGGATGCTTGGCTCTCTCGTCATCATTTGAGAACTGTAAGCGTCCTTTCAAACAAAGCAAGTTATTGTCATCAAGTTCAGGATTCAGATTAAATATGCGTGAAACCCTTGTCGATAGTACCTTTAGAGCGAAGTTGCATAACTTCCGCACCAAAATGATTTAATTGAGTAGTTTTTATCCAAAGTACATGGCTTCCTGAAGTTCCGATACACCAATAGGTCCATTTAATTTCGAAGAATTTTCCGGATATTGTTGACAAACCTCAATACATAAGCTGTAATTCGATAAACTTTTAGCAGGTTGCTAAATCTCGTCACGTCTAACAATGGTGTTGTATTCCTGGACAGAAATCTGACAGGTATTGACCGCTCGTGACCGTTTCTCACTCGCGATGCTTTCTTCAACATTTTCTCTCTGCTGATTCATCGGCCAATCACATTCAGGCTGTAAGAGCCAACTTGGTCCATGCAACCAAAGGGAATTTTCACCAAGATTAAAGGCATTTTCTCCACGGGATAATGAATCCGCGGGGTTTTCTTTACCACTGCAATGGAAACCAACCTTCGTGGATCGGTGAGAGATTGAATTTCGGAAACCCTGTTACAGACAAAGGGCTTCCAATCCTGGCGTATCCTTTCACCCAATGGAGAGTGATCTGGCCTGTCACTCCAAAGGAATATTCGGTGACAAAGTTCAGGAAACGTCCGGTTAAATATTTTGCTAACTTGGCAGCTACTAATGCGGCCATCAACTCTAAACGCGGAAGAGTCAGCGCTTCAGAGGTGCGACACGACCTTTAGCTGTGATGAAGCTCGTACAGATTGGAACCATTTGAGTTCGAATACCGAAAGTAGGCAACTGAACCGTAGGCTGCAGGACTAGCGTCCGCAAACAAATGGAGACTCACATCGTTTCTTTTGCAACTGTCAAAATATTTCCTGGAATAAACAAGTGTTTCAAGCACTTTTAGTTCTGATTTCCATTTTAAACCATCCTCTGATTATTTCTGACGGAAGTTCTTCGTCCCAGTCTAGACCTAGAGTCCATATTTCTTGTAAAAGGATCTTAATCCTCATTAAGAATGGTTGCGTGATCCCAATGGGATCGTAAACACTAGCCACTGTATGAAGGATTATTCTTTTAGTGGCCTGAGTATCTTCTAATACTTTGTCAAAATTATCACAGTTAATTTTTATTTTGTCAGTTGCTGGGGTCCAGATCATGCCCAGCATTTTCGATTCCTTTAACTCTCCTACATTATAACCCCTTTCCATCCAAAATGAAGTTAATTCTTCGGAATTAGATTTAATTTCCTAAGATTCATCCCAGCATCTTTAAAAATGTTAACCGCGTCTGAAGATAACCTACATGCATCTTCAATTGTGTCACAACCATAATACAAATCATCTACATATATCGAAGAGCCTAACATCGTGTAGGTTTCGGGATTCGTGTCTTTATATTTTTAATATGGAACTTTATTACCATTGCTAAATCGCAGGACTACAACAAAGACCGAATGAGAGACGTGCAAACCTCAAAATTTATAATCTCGCTCCTTGTCTCCGAACCAAAGAAATTTCAAAACTCCCTGTCCCTTTCCGAAATCTCTATCATTAAAAAGGCCTAGCAATATCTCCGTTAAAGGCAATTTCCAATTTTCGAAATTTTAAAATTAAGTCCTAGGACAAGTGGGTTTAAACTGGGTCCAATATCAAGAAATTCGTTTAATTGATTTTACGCCCTTAGCTCTAGAAGAGCTCGCATCATATACAATTCTG
The DNA here is from genome assembly GCA_907164885.2 of Dolomedes plantarius. Taxonomy (NCBI): domain Eukaryota; kingdom Metazoa; phylum Arthropoda; class Arachnida; order Araneae; family Dolomedidae; genus Dolomedes; species Dolomedes plantarius. The sequence goes on from OU015495.1 coordinate 213,057,661, forward strand.
CAACACGTAGTTTCGGTGGTTTATGACCTCCCTGTGTGGGCATAAAGTAAGACGATTCCCGATATTTCTTGGGAACATTCTTCAATTATATTCTCTTTTAACTGTTCTTCATATCACGTTTGTTATATTGTTGATAAATCTCTGGATTTCTAATTAATCTATTTTTAAGATTCTCAAAACGCCTTAATGCCACTGAGAAATTATTCTCTAACTCATTTGTATCCGATTTCCATAATAAACTTACCGAATATCTGTTTTCTTTAAACTTTAGTTCCTTTCAAAATGCTGAATCAGTTCCCTTTCCTCATTAGACCATTGACGCGTCATCATTTTATTCCCATCAAATCCAAACTCCACAGTGATCTCAAATAATCTCGTAAACAGGATGTCGTGTTACAAGTAAGCAATTTTGCGAAATTACGGCCGTTTTCATTGAATTGTAACCCGACTGGTATATATCCAAAACATATTTGACACCGCATAAATTCCCTTAGTGAGATTTTATTTTTTCCCCCACTATCTGCCAAAAGTAATCACGCCTATAAGTACCCCTACGTTGACCGAAGTATCGCACATGTCGCATTCTCAATCCCAGACTATTCATCATTTCAATGTTTTTCCCGAAGCAATGTAAGTGGCGCCCGCTGTGATTACGTCACTCACTAAACACGTTACTTTCATTTTATTCCTTTTCTGTTTATCGGAAACAAAAAATTCCACAATTGGGAAAGTTTTAGGGAAGCATTTCATACCAAACACAAAAAAGTGAGAGTTTTTATTCTCCTATAATTTTTAATCCTAGTTTTGTTAACTAGGCTAATATGTAATAACAACTGCGAGATGAAACCGCTATCTAAAATTAAATTGGTTACTTCTGATTTGCCATTAGAATAGGCCAAAACCGAACAGGTTTGTAATAAAGTATACTTGAAACATTATTAGACACTGAAAGAGTTTGCTCATCTGGATTTTTTCTCGCGCGTTGTCAACGATATATTTTCGCTTTGTTTAATGTCAGGTGACTCTTTTTTCTCCTTCGAAACCCATTGCGTTCTGTTTTCGATTTTGAAGATTAGTACATATAGAATCGTGATGCGATTTGAATCGCATTTCGTACAATTTCTTCTATTTTTACAAGCCCTACTTAAGTGAAATTGTTTAAAACAAACGAAACAACGATTTTCATCGCGTATTTATAGAGTTTCTCGTTGACACTTTTTTCGTCATGAAAACGAATCGTGGAATTTATTACAGAAGATGCATGCTCGATTATCAACAGTATTAAAATGGCAGCCGTGGGTACATTTCTAAAGATATTTTTATTGCCACATTGTGTGTTTTCAGAACATGGAGGCACGGTACCTTTTCGCTCTTGCGTCAAAAATTAGACGCTTCGCAACATTCAATTTCGTTTTTATGAAATGCAATACTCCGAGACATTTATATCTCATTAGATTTTTTCTTTCGATTGAATTCCAGCACTAGGTCCTCCGGATTGATTTTACAAACGGAATTAATAACTGACCGAATGAACCTTTTGTTACGTCCTGTGCCTCCAAATTCGAACGGAAATTTCAATTTCATCATATAATTTTCTCAAACCTTTAACATATCGTGACCTCCTTACAGGTTCTAAATTTACAGTTTGCTCATGAATTGCTCACTATTAATTCCCTTTCCCAAATCGTCCTTGAGGTGTTTTTACACTCTCATCATAATTTTTCTCATTTAATTCCAAAGCAGCTACTACATTACTAGCTGGACCTACAAGTAACGTTTTCAGATATGCGAATTTTTCTACCTTGTTAAGAGTTTCGTTTCTATGTATAGTGTTTTCGAAACTGTTCCAGAAATCCGTGAATTTGGTCGGATCACCGGGAATACTTTCTAAGAGTAATTTTGGAAGCTTTACCGAACTCTGAGCAACTTGAGAAATATTTATTTGTTGTGCGGCATTTGGTTCACAAGATTTATTATCATTCAATATTAAACTCTTCTTTTAATTATTCGCGAAAACATTTCTCCCTGATATTCTTCGGATGTAACTACATCCGATTCCAGAGATTCTAAATCATTGACTCGTGAATTCTTTCATCTAGTTCTTTTAAATTAACCCTTTTTCTAATAACAGAGTCATATGACTCTTCAAGTCATCTTTATTTCCCGATGCTATACTTTCCTCAATTTTCTTTAACAATTTGGAAACTACAGTTCTTAAAGACGGTCGTTTAGTTTTTAATCGTTGAAAGTTTCAGCCATTTCTATATCATACATAATACATGTACCCCAGACTGCACAAAAGTATCAAATCTATTTTTTTAACAAAACTCTTACCGTTATTCCTGTTCGCGCCCAGCATGATCCGGAACCAAAAGATTTAATTTCCATATCTTCTTCTTGTCGGCCTGGATGCACCAGTTTTGCACGATGCTTCAGTGATCCTTAATCAGCCCTTAACATTTTATTAAGTTTATTTCATAACTATCTACATATTTACAAGTTTTTAAACTAAGGGCGTTAATTATTAGGCAACCCCAATCCTTACAGAACTTACATTTTCATTCGCCTGCCACAGACGGCGGAAAGTCGAAAACATAAATATCGCGCGGTGCTCACACAGCACCCTCTCGCGGTCAAAGGAGAAATCCGCAACGAAATGGTGTGAGAGCTTGTCGTCAAATGCCCACTGAGGTGTTTTAGGAATCGACGAATTTGTGTTCCATCATCTGGTGCCCTATGCTCAAATTAAATACGCGAATATCAATTGTGCAGCATCAGCCGCGAAGTCTGCTCAAGATGTATAATTGCTAAGGGATATTTTAAGATTCTCTTTCGTTTCCTTATATCAATCATGAATAATTACAGATAAAAAACAGCTTTTTATATACCATGTTTTTAAATTTTCTGTTGAATCTATAAACTTGACAATTCTATGTATTAATAAATAATTTTTAAAAATTTTTTTGATGAATTATCCCATCCACTCGAAAGAAAATGAATTAATCGGAAGTTAACTCGCGTTTACTTTTAGTTCCCGTTCCGGGCCGACAGATGGCTGCACCAGTCAACAAACAAAATTACTGAAATGAATTCATGCTGCTAAAGATGGCTAAAAGTATTAAAATAATGCATTGTCATCGTGTTCTGAGCTATTCTAAGAGTTTTCAAATGTCTAGATAGTCGGAAGTGAGTTAAAAATCGATTGCAAGATTTGTACTGAACAAACACACACACAAACAAGAAAGCGAGTTCATAAAACATGGTAAAAATCTCTACAAGTGACGCATACTTTGAATTTTTGTTATCAATTCGTCTTTTCCAGGGTTAAAGACGACTATGTGAGGGCACTATCTTTTCTACTATGATGTCTCAATTTACAATGCTCTGTACTATAATTTAGTTACTGATTGATGTTGAATGAAGACAGTGCTGCAAGAAAGATTCAAAGCTATTAATAAGTTAAATCTAAATGTATTCAACCGTCCCTACAGGGCCCGACTAGCCTAATTGGGGCCCGGGGCAAAACTTCTTTGGGGGGCCCCCCTCTGCTTCACTACTACAAGTAATGAAGAACCGAACTTATGGAGGTATTTAAATTTTTCACCTCATTAACAGATATATACAAGAAAACTGACTAGAACCTAAAATAGCCATAAGAGTCCCCCCCCCCCCTCCATGGTCCAGACGAAATATCGTTCTGTCCATTTATTGATTTTCTGACAATTCTATGTCCATCATTAAAAGGGATATAGCACATCTAAAAAAAGTTCATTACAGAAGGAAACGTAAAATAAACTTTCTAATTCATTTGGGGGCCCCCTCTAATGTGGGGGCCCGGGGCAACTGCCCCGTATTGCCCCTGCCTTAGTCAGGTCTCTGGTCCCTACATCTTGTTGTGTTAGCGCTGGTTTGATGAAAGAATGTCCCAGAAACTGCATTTACTGCGTTTAGAGCCTGGATATCAATCGCATATGCAGTCTAACATGTAAAGTTGACTCAAAGGGAAATTTGAAATTTACAAGAAAAATATCATCGTAAGAGGAAAATTTATAAAACCCTACATGATTTCATATCATTATAATTTATAAGATAAAAAAAAAAGTCTCACCATTCATACTATTTTTAAATGGTCTTTTTCCATTATTCTTTTTGATATATATTTTTGATGCTAAAACTAATTTTACTACAGCTGTTATTCAAACGAAAGTTGCAACGTCTTCCTAATGACCAACTTCTCAACTGCTACCATCGATTTTAATACTCAGAAAAACCAATGAATCAAATATTCAGTTTTATACTTTCCACGTAGCGGGCTTAGTGAAGAACTTTTAACATAATTTACATGAAAATCTATCATATGTAGAGCGTACTTATTTATTTTTATGACAATTAAATCTTGGAAAACAAAGTGTCTTCGAAAAGTAAAGCATTAAATAGTTTTATCGGCTCCTTTAATATCCTGATAATTTTACGAACATACAAATAATCCTTTTTTTGTTGAGTTGTTGTCATTTCTATGATATTTCTAATATCCATACATAAGTTTTTTTAAAGTTCTTTAAATTACAATCAATGTATAATTATGCATCAAAACAAAAAGTATGTATAATCTGGATAGTAGTCAAGAAGAAGTGGTAAAACTGAATTTTAAAATTTAAAAATCCTAGACTGGGTGGAACTGACCGATAAACCTTACCTGATAATGAGTTTCTTCCATACGGGGAATATACTAAACTTGACAACCATTTCATGACAGTATAAATCTGCAGTCGCGATTTTTTATAGATCAAAAGCGATCATTTAATCGACAAACTGAAATGCGAAAATTCGAATCCCAAAAATGTTTAAACTCCGGCTTATTTTATAGGTTCTTTATCTGCTAAATCCGATGTCATCAACCTCCAAAGTATCTACCCCCCCCCCCCCCCTACAGTCAACAGTCGGCAACAATCAATCTATACTAATAAAGAGACAAGTGAAGTCGAGAAATCACGTGACCGTAACTCTCCGGGCGGGGCACCGATCCTCGAAAAAAAATTGCCGACAAATATACAGCAAACGGTGTAATTTTTTTTTTCTCATGAAAGTACATAAATGTTACATATTTGGAACAGAGCTTCGAAAACTGATAATTTTTCTGCGTAAACTTATTCTGTTAATTCAATAATTTTAGAGATTTTCATTCTAAATTCACTCACTGCTGAGAAACCAAATCATCTGGTGCAGTAGTGCTGCCATCTGTCGGCAGCGACGGGAATGAAAATTGAAAGGAATTTATTCACTTGAATTTAATACATGTAGGCTTTTTTTCTTTTGTGGGGCCCGAAGTACATAAATATGGTACAACGGATGGTGTTGAGCGTAGCTAGGCGAAGCCCGGCTAGTGTTGAATACGATTTCAGTTCAGTAAACGACAGTTTTTACAAGAGTCTGGAAGCTGTGCTTCAGTAGCAGAATTCTAGCATCAAAGCACTGCTTTCTTCCGTAACGCTCTTAAGCCCTTGTTACTGGCAGGTAGAAGATCTTTAATCCTGCACGTCCGGGACCTCGATCGTGCCGAATTAGCGATTATGCCGGATTACCGAACGTCAATAATTTTAACAGGAATACCAAAGATAAAGACTCCAGATAAAAACGCAAACGATTAAAACATGTAATTTACTTAGGGGAAACTGCTGTACCTAGGCCGGCTATTTTCAAAATGGCAGTATCTTTACATATAACTAACTTACAATAATAAAAATAGTTTGTATACATCACGTGCTTTATTCTCTTTAAATAAAAATCACATCAAGTGTAGAAAAAAAATTTTGTAAATGATATTGAAAATTTTAAAAAATTACAAATTGTCCTAGGTACAATAACACTGTGTTTTACTAGGGCCAGTTATTTCCAAAAACTGAAATTGTTGTTTACAATAAAAAAAAAACCAATTTGTATGCATTATTTCTTTCATGCACAACTTCTAAAATACTTCGTAAGGAAGAAATCTTAATTGTAGGCAATGTCTTAAAGGATGAAATGTTTATTATTTCATCACTTTCTAATGTATGTATTTTCTCCATTGTCTTCTTAATGATCCCACATACAGTTTTCTGTTTCAAAACACAGATTTCGTAACCTTTTCTTTAACAATTCACTTTTTCAATATTGTGCTCGAATTCATTTTTCTCGGGGGATCGGTGAGAATTCTACACTTCCAAGTTTTCGGTCCACCTCTTTCTACCAGAGCCATGGCCCTAGGTACAAGACAAGATTATGGCTCTAGGTACAAGATGTTGTTGTTTTGGCAAAATGGTTTCCATAACCAAAGACCTGCCGAAAACCAAACTTTGTTTTTATATCATTTGTTCCTTTAATGATTACAAAAATTATCTGCTATACATTAAACATAAGTTTTGCACTTAATTTCACAAACTAAGACTTTAAATTGAAGTGAAAAATTTAGTTTTGATCATCAAATGCGAGACTTTCTTTCTATTAACTATAGCTTCTTTCTTGCTTTCGTTAAAAAATGGCTGTTATGATTGAAACAGTGTTGTCACTCACTCCAATGAGTAAAAATGCTGCAAAATAATAATTATTTAATAAAGCATGGTGGCCCTAGTACACGATGGTCCTAGGTACAGGGTTTTCCCCTATATATCTGAGAAAGAAAAGAACTCATCATTTCATTACAATCTTCATTTCCTCTCTTCTCGTACTCAAATTCATCACTTCTGTGTTCCAGATGATTTGTTATCTCTAGTTTTTGCCGTATAGTGAGAGTCATATGCTTACGCTTATCATTTTTATTAACACTAGAAGAACTCGTGCTGTGCTTCGAGAGCATTGTGCAACGTTATTGGAAACCCTTAGAAAAACAGGGAACACCGCATTCAAATGAACACTGAACTAACAGTTAGTCAAGATAACACTGAGCGAACTAAAAACGCGGGGAAAACGGCAACACATCGCATAACGGCGTGTAACACAGACGAACCGAAAAGTCACTTGCGGTAACAACCAGTGCAGTGGGGGACATCGAATCCACCCGAACGCGGGTGGCCCAATTGGTGCCGGATTACAGAATGTGCCGAACCGTAGAATGCCGGACTAATGAGCCAGCGAATTCGTGGTGTGGATGAGCAATGTCCGCAGGAGAAAGCAGCACCTGTCACATCGAGGGGAAAAAATGTCACACCGACACGTTTTGGGTGAAATGGTGACTAGAAAATGTTTCTAAAGTAAATACCGGGTGAGCCAAAGTTCGTAAATACTTTAAAAAATCATAAAGAAGGAGAAATTATGATAAATAAGTTGCTTGAAAGGGTTCACAAGGAAGCCGGATTTTTTAGCAGCAAAATAAAAATTTAAAAAAAAAGTCACTGGTGGAGTCACTGGGTACAGCTTTGCGATCACTGCTACTCCCGCGGACGATTCCGCCGCTATATTAATCCTAACGGTTTCCCTCGCCAACCAGGGTCTTCCACTTCGGACCGATCCTCCAAATCCTCGTGTATCACGGGCTTTTTATTGAAGATTGATTTGCATAATTCTGCTGAACCGCTCGCATGTCAGCGCCATCTACCGGTGACTTTTTAAACATTATAAACTTTTTTTGGATACTAAAAAATCCGACTTCCTTGTGACGCCTTTCTTGAAAACCGCACTCTTTATCATGATTTCTTCCTTTTTATTAATTTTTAAATTTTTTACGAACTTTTGGCTCACCCTATATATTGTGCTTTTATCTGCACTTGCACTTGACAGCCTATACAATGTATGCAGGATGAGAATCATTATAATACCCTGTGTTTTTAGTTGCATTTAGACTAAACGGGAACATACTTACTGTTATTTACATTGTTATTTACTTTTACAGGGAGCGATTTCATTGCCTTTCATCCCCTTGAAAAATCTCTGAGGCTTATTATATGGACAGTTTTAAAACCAAAGACTAAATTAGCTTTTTCTGTACAGGGAGTTAACACTAAATCATTCAGATTACCATCCGTATAAGGATGAGAAATGTCGTTCAAAAGAAGAGACAATTTTTTGCAATTGTTTTTTACTAAGTGCATAGTTATGCGTTTCAAGTGAAGAAAAGATCCGATTTTAAAGAAACTGCTTTTTGTATGTTAATGGCAAAAAAAAAACTCTTTTTTTTACAGCTAGGAATTTTTAAATAAGTAGTTAAACTTATTTATTTGTATCTTTTAACAGTTTATTTGCCCAAATTTTTATGGTCATTACTTTATAAAATTTACATTTATGGCATGCTTCTTAACTTTTAAGCCATTTTTTTTATGTAATTTTGAATTTTGTTAATTTTTATGTCTGTATAGGTTTTTATTTTATTTGAACGACATAACAGCCTAATTCTTGGAAATAAATGACATATGCCAGTTTAAATAATCATTCATGCATTCTAAATCTATGATTTTATTCGTCTATCCTTAAATATCGCAAAAATGACGTACAAGGGCACCATATAAGCCGTGAATAGGTCTATATTTGTAATAATATAAACCCATTAAATTACTGGAATAATACCACATAAGATTCGTTAGAACTGGGCCGCGATTTGCCGAGTAGTCGAGATCTTTTGATTATATTTCAGAATATAAGTTTAGACAGCTGTGATACTTGATGGGGTTTCTTCAAATTTTATTCCTATACTAGCTGAAAACCCGCAGTTCGCTACGGAGTACATTCAAAGTAAATACAACGGTCCACGGATGCAATTTATGCCAAGAATAAATAAATAAATAAATATATATATATATATATGTAATATATATATATATATATATATATATATATATATATATATATATATATATATATATATATATATATATATATTTATTTATAAAAATATTTTAAAGGATATTTTTATAGACAAAATAATGTAGAAGAAAATATTCAAATTAAATCTAATATAAAGAATACTAAAGAATATAGTACAGTTAATATAGTACAGTTTGTAGAACGTTTCTTTTAATGTATTTTAATATTTTTTTGGATAATGTCCAATCGTCTGCCGCATTAGCAAGAAAAAAATATTTTTTTGTCTATTTAGTTGTTATGCACGTGACAATAAATTTATTTAAAGTGCCAAAAAAAGAAATCTCGTGATCGCCATTTAATAAATTAAATTCTAAAAATTAATATTTAAAAATTCACCAAAAATCAGAAAAGGGAGCTAAAGATTCGAAAAAGATCTCATTTTAAAGGATTTTTATGATTTTTCTCCTGATATAAATTTTATAACCCTCAAATTATTATTTTAAATGCAAACTTTAAAAAAGCTACAAAAACAGCTTAAAATTTAATTTTTAAAAAATCTAAGAAGAATTTTTCAAAAATCTTTCTTAGTGCACCCCTACACTATAAGAAGAATCGCCATGCAAAATTTCAGCCCTTTAGATCCAGCGGATTGGTCTATGCGTTGTATGTCAGTGAGTCAGTTACGGAACTGTTATATATATATAGATCAGAAAATCCTTTGTTTATAGGAAAAAGGAATAACTATGTTTTTATCGATAGTCAAAATTTTAGTTCCAAATTGTGTATTTTGCTTTTTAGTTGTAACAATATACTACAGCGTGCTTTTCTGTATCATTAAAAAGAACAAAGCGGAGATAAGTTTTTTAGAGTATTTTTGCACGTACACTTTTATAAGAAAACTGAGCTAATCAAAGTTTTTTCACTTAAAACTAGCTTTAAGCATACTTCGTAAAAATTCATAATTATAACCCGTTACAAAAAAACTTTTCGGTGCTATATTAAAATTAACTTCAACTCTACGTAAACCATGAACAGTGGGTGCTCATAATCTTTTACGCGATGAAATAAATTCTGAAAAAAGTTAATTAAATTACTCAATTTCTAATTTTTTAAATTAGTTTTACCTGCATAAATGTCTCTCTAAGAAAATTTCCCTTAAACTACAAAACAGGACGCACATTCTATGAAAAATTGTTTCTTAAATATTACGCCATTATAATTTTCTTTTAAACATTTCCCGAAATGATGCTAATCTAATAATAACAGTTTTACTAAGAAAATAACGGTAAATAAAATTCGTTATAAGTTAAAAAATCGGATGGGTAATGTAAATTTCTCCGAGAACTTATACAATAACCACTTGAGTTTTGTTACCGTTAATTTAAATAAAATGCTAGAAATACTTTCAAACATCTGCCAAACGGAATATATAAATATCAGTAGTTAAAGAAGTCTTGATCGAAATCATTTTTTCCTTTGGGTAATCTGAATTGCAAAATGTTTCTTCCAGTTTCTCCTTGATCACATTCCTATGTCATCAATTTTTTGCTCAATTTAAAGTATAATACACACATACGAATGTATAAATAAATAAATATCCTTAAACATTTTAGAGTAAAATGGGTTACGATGACTTAATTGGCAATTTAACAGAGTATATCGTTATTTCCCTGAAATTAAAATTTATGCAAAACCTCGTGCATAAAACTTTCTCAAATGTGTATTTATCGTTGAAAGATCCTACATTAGTTAAGGTTTCAGCTTATAATTTTGATTTTCCAAGCTAAGTTTTATCAAACTTTCTTCAATATATTTAACATTTTAGCAAATAGTTCCAACTGCTTAAAGTATCCATGATATTTTTGCATGGTAATGTGTTTGTATTCCTGTATACGTATCCTTCATACGTATTCACTAACAATTAGATATCTGGAATAGTCCCTCTTAAAAATTATATTCTTTTTCAACTTGTCTCACTGAGTGACGACACGGAATATTTCTAACATTTTAGACAGTATTTTCTTTATTTTTCTACAAAGACAAAGAATTAATTCACTGTGTCTTAAACCTTAAAGTCTTATAAAGCACTCTGGAAATCATATAATTTTTTTTTTTAAAATGCATATATTTTTTCAAAGGTAAATCCTACGAAAAAAGTTTGAAATCGTTAAACGGAATATTCAAACAACATATAAAGAAGGATCTATATAAGAGAAAAGTATTATTTAAAAAAAGACTATATAATTCCTTTCAACAGAATATGATACAAGCTTATGTCTCATATACCTCGTATATTAAAATCTATTATTAAGAGTCCTACATCTCAAAAGTTAAATTTCACACAGAAATAATTTACATTAGATATTCCTTCGAAAAGTTACATCTTGAAAAAAGCAAAATACTATATCATTAAAATTGTAAAAAAAAAACTTTTCGATTAAAATAAGTTGAACATCCACTAACAGATTCTTAAGATCATTGATTTATCTTGACCTTGTTGTCAACTTATCTTCATAGCTCACCCCAATGTTCAGACTGCGAGTTTATGTAGAACTGATTTAGCTTGTCTAATATCTGGGGCTGAACATTGGATATGAATGAAATCCCTCAAACATTATCGCATTTCCTTGCACATTTTTTTTTAAATACTAGCTGAAACCCGCGCTTTCGCAACGGACACATTCAAATTAATACAACGTCAATGTATGCAATTAATGGCAAAAATAAATAAATATATATATTTATAATAAATGCGACGATCACTGTACTACAATTGATGTAATTATATTATATATATATATATATATATATATATTCAGAAAAAAATCGTTAAGGGATATTATTTTTTTTGGATAATATCCAATCTTCTGCTGCATTAGAAAGAAAAAAAATAGTTTTTTTGTCTATTTAGTTGTTATGCACGTGACGATAAATTTATTTAAATAAAGTACCAGAAAAAGAAATCACGTGATCGGCACTTAATAAATTAAATTCTAAACATTAATCTTTAAAAATTCACCAAAAATCAGAAAATCCAGGTAAAGGTTCGAAAAAGATTTCATTTTAAAGGAATTTTTAGGATTTTTCTCGTGGTATACATTTTATAACCCTCATATTATTATTTTAAATGAAAACCTAAAAAAAGTTACAAAAACAACTTAAAAATTTAATTTAAAAAAATCTATGAAGAATTTTTCAAAAATCTTTCTTAGTGCACCCCTACACTTTAAGAAGAATCGCCAAACAAATTTTCAGCCCTTTAGGTCCAGCGGTTTGGTCTGTACGTTGTATATCAGTCAGTAAATTACGGAACTGTTCACTGACATACAACGCACATATATATAGATTAAGGAAAGGTTCCCCATCTGGGTCTTTCAGCTTTATTTTTCGATGCTCCTGAGCACACTTTTACCCCCATGTTTATGTGAATGTCACTCATAGAGTTATATTGGGGCTCTGATTGTCCAAACCAATTTTCCTACAACCAGGTCTCCTTCGATATTTTTTTCAGGTGTTTCATTTTAAGATCTTTCATCCTTTATCTGCATGAATCGTTTTTGATGGCGTAAATGGTGTGTCTCAAAGCTAGTAATGACTGTCAATCCAGACAGGCCGTATATTGTATATGGTCGGCCCCAGCTCACCACGATTGACGTAGAAGATTTCGAATTTCTACGAACTTTCTATTCCACTGCTCGTCGGATGCATTTTAGGAGGTCCTTTTCCCTACTATGGGCGAAAATTTCTCTCAAACAAGAATTTTCGATCCCGTTTCCTCAAACCGAAACACTGAACTTGCCCTACTCTCTGCACGGTATGAAAGTTGCTGTTATCAAATGGTTTTAAAGTTATATGACCCATTGTTTTTTACTACATCATGGCACATTTCAACCTTTTTTACGTTTTATCAGTTAATCTCTGCCTTTTATGTACTGTATTCCTACTGTGTAGATGTATTACATTCAAATTTGAGCATATAACAATAGGAATATAAACTTTAATATATTTCCCGTATAAAACGTACCAACGAAGCAAATGCATGGTCACGATTTTAAAAGCAGGAATTAATCGCTCTATGTCAGCACTGTATCGAGTTAGATGTTGCCAAAATCTCTAGGGTCCCAAATGATGATACACCCCTAAATAATAAAATATGTATTAAACTGCTTCGCTGAAAATACGGAAATTATTCTTCAGGAGTTTTACATGCTAAAAATGCTCCACGTTATTTACACAATATAATCTATGGATATTTATTTCCCCGCCATCTCAAACTTTTGTAATTCGACTGCATTAAGCTTTATAAATGGGAGTAATAAAAGTTGAGATTCGTATGAATACAAATTATTTATCCCCTGGACGGGATTCAGTTTATTTTAAAACATATGGAAGAAACTAATATTGCATAAACGTGATTTGTCACGTAAAGTACTTTATAGCCAGGTTTCACACCGAGGGAATAACACCGTATATCTACTTCTCACAGAGAGTAAGTACTTCGATTTGATAAATCATATGAGCCGTTTTTAGTTTCTTTAAAGGGGTATATGAATGAGCGTCATTTTGAATCAAAATATTGGTTTTAGATTTGAGACTTACGTTAGAAAAGTAAGATATATGGTAAAAAAATTCTCAATAGTTTTAATATTTGCTCTAAATAGCAGGTTAAAAAATACTATACTGTAGTCTATATGTTTGAAGGACACTTTATTACTTTCTAAGAAGTTGTACCATACGATCGAAAGGTTAGGATCCATAACTCGTTTAAAGGTGTAAAGATTAGTTATTATGTATTGGCAACTGTAAAGATTTATTAATTTTGCGTTTCTGGCTGCGTTCGCCTAATATCGGTTGAAGGCGCTGCGTCGCCTTAAAAGTTTGGAACGCAGTTACTTAAAATTGTAAATGGCGTCTGTATTGATCAAGTCCGAAACCGAAACTTACAGATTATTAAATGCTGTTATTTTGTGTTTAAATGTGCCTCAGTTATTTGTCGAATGGAATAACTTCTACCCTAGAATTATTCGGACCTGATCCAAGCTATTTCAAGGAATTTAAGTATCTATTTTACAAAGGAATGATGTATGGTCAAACCTATTTGCTTAATTCTATTTGTCGATTTTTACCCTTTTCTTTTCCTTGACGAACATGGAGAGTTACAAACACATATATATATATACTAGCTGAAAACCCGCACTTCGCTACAGAGTACATTCAAATTAAATACAACAGTAAATGTATGCAATTAATACCAAAAAAATAAATTTTTATGCATTTATAATAAATACAACGATTAATGTTTGCATTTGCTTGCCCTAAAAAAACAAGAAAATATATTTATAAAAAATCGTAAGGGATATTTTATACACAAAATATGTAAGAAGAAACTATTCAAATTAAATCTAATAAATCCTAGTAAAGAATATACTACAGTTTGAGGAACATATCTTTTACTGTATTTTAATATTTTTTTTGGATATGTCCAATCGTCTCTCGCTATTAGCAATGAAAAAAAATTGTTTTATTTAGTTTTAGTGGTATGTGACGATAAATTTATTTAAAGTACCAGAAAAAGAAATCACGTGATCGACATTTAATAAATTAAATTCTAAAAATTAATCTTTAAAAATTCACAAAAATCAGAACTGAAGGTTAAATAATTCGAAAAAGATTTCATTTTAAAGGAATACTTATGATCTTTCTCGCGATATACAATTTATAACCCTCAAATATTATTTTAAAAGGAAACTTAAAAAAAGTTCCTAAAAGAGCTTAAAATTTAATTTTAAAAAATCTAAGGAGAATTTTTCAAAAATCTTTCTTAGGTCACCTCTACACTATAAGAAGAATAGCCACTGCAAAATTTCATCCCTTTAGGTCCAGCGGTATGGTCTGTGCGTTTGCTACGTCAGTGAGGCAGTCAGTTACGGAACTGTTTTATATACAGTGGAATCTCGATCTATCGTTTTTCAAGGGACCGATTGAAATGAACGATAAATGCGGGAAAACGATAGATGCGGAAACATAACAAAGCAATATGATCTTTGGGACTAGATAAAATGAACGACACATACGGAAAAACGATGGATCCGAAAACGATAGATCGAGATTCCACTGTATATAGATTACTAGCTGAAGTACCCGGTGTTGTCCAGGATTTTAAGTATGTATGTTATCAAATTTAATTTAAAAACTAAACACAGTATAAATAACATAGAAAAAAAAGCACATGAAATGTTACACTCATCTCAGAATTTTGGTAGATTCAGCATTTCATCATTGTTCGACTAAAAGCTGAAAAGTAAAAATGTCAAATATTGTCAATTTTGTTAATCTCAATTTTGTCAGAATAATCTCAATTTTGTTACAGCACACTTTACTAATAAATTAATTCATACAGTACAACACTTCAATAGCATGCAATTTCATACAGTATACTTAAAAATAAAAAAAAATTCAAAATTACCATTATTACATGAATGCAAACCACTAAATACATTAGTTATACTCCTTTCGCTAACAACATAACATAACATGTATATTTTATCTTTATATTTTTACATTTAGCCATTTACCAAGTATTTTATAATTGCAATGCATTTCATAAGTTAACTAATGCCTGCAGTACAGTTTGTTGTACCAGATGCGCTTTACGGCCAACTTTTCCGGAACGTATCTAGGCCGTAAAGCGAGGTATGGGTGTATTATTTAACCCGGTTTTTTTACATATGAAGGAATATGTAAAAAACACTTTTTGCCCCCCTTCACCCTTCGGGGGCGAATTTTGAAAAATCCTGAAACTGATTTTAGGTAATCAAGTTCCTTACATTTTAAAGCAAGAATCTTAAGGATATCTGTTTTTTTTCTTTCAGATATGAGGGAATATGGGAAAAATACGTTTTGCCCCCTCCCCCCCCTTGGGGGCCGAATTTTGAAAAATCCGGAAATTGGTTTTTTTATTCATGTTCCTTACATTTTAAAGCAAGAATCTTTAAGATATCAATTTCCTTCTTTGAGATATGAAGGAAAACGCGTTTTGCCTCCCTCCACCCTTGGGGGGGAGGGCCGAATTTTGAAAAATCTTGAAATTAATTTTTAGGTATTCATGTTACTTACATTTTAAAGCAAGAATCTTATGGATATCAATTTCCTTCTTTGAGATATGAAGGAATATGTAAAAAACACGTTTTGCCCCATTTCCCCCCTTGGGGGGCAAATTTTGAAAAATCGCTTCTTAAATGACGCCTTCAGCACAAAAGTAATAAGCTCCTAAAATTTGATATCTGTATCTCCATCCAATAGTTTTTGCTGGGCGTTGATACGTGTATGTACGTATATACTATATATATAAGGAAGGACTTCTTCCTTTATAGATATTTATTATATATATATAATATATATATATATATAATATATAATATATATATATATAATATATATATATATATATGTATATATACACTCATGGACAAAAAAATTAGCGCACCAAGAAGGAGTCGTCAAAATGAAACGAAATTTTACATACGTAATGACTACTTTGATATAAGTAAATGATAAGAAAATCAAAGAAAAAGGATAATTTATTTCAGAGAAAAAGGCAAAAGAACGGAGGAGTTAATATTCCGTTGGACCCCCTCTAGCGCAAATGCACGATGCGATACGATCGGGCATTGAGTCATACAAGTTCTGTATGATGTCATGAGACATTTCGTTCCATATTTGCTGTAACCTTGCCTCTAGTTCGTTCAAACTCGTGGGATGCCCAACTCGTCGTCCCAAATGATCCCAGATATGCTGATTGGAGACAAATCTGGGGATCGGGCAGGCCAAGGAAGGGTAGTAACAGTGCGGAGACAGTCTTGTGACACCCTTGCCGTATAAGGCCGAGCATTGTCTTGTTGAAAAATGGCTCCTGGGAGCCGTTGCATGAGTGGCAACACATGTGGTTGCAGGATTTCATGAACATACCGCTGGGCTGTCATGGTGCCACGGAACAATACTAGGGGTGACCGTGTATTGTAGGCAATGGCACCCCACAACATCACACCAGCTGTGGGAGCGATGTGTCGCTGTACAGCAAAGGCAGGATTGAAGCGTTCACCACGGGCTCTCCACACACGAACACGACTGTCATCACTGCCGAGATTGAATCTGGATTCGTCGCTAAAGACGACCTGGTTCCATTCCGCTGCAGTCCAGTTTCCTCGTGCGCGGCAAAACTCCAAACGGAGGCGTCGATGGGTGGGCGTCAAGGGCAGCACACGTAATGGGAGCCGCGATACCAACTGTCCTTCAGCCAGGCGCCTTCGTATGGTTCGAGAAGACACAGAGGCCCCTAGTGAAGGTGCTACCTGTGCCTGGATGGCGGCCGATGAAGCAGTTGGCTGTACGCGTGCATTTCTTACGATGTGGCTGTCTTCTCGACGACTGGTCTGTCGAGGGCGTCCTGAGCCTGGTCTACGTGTACATGACATCTCTCGGGTCCACTGATCCCAACACCTCCTCACAACACAATCAGAGCGGCCTAATTGACCTAGCTGACCACCCAGCTTCCATCATCCCGACGATTCTCCCCCTCTCAAACTGCGACAACTCCTTATATTGTCTTCGAACCCGGCGTAATGGCATGTCTATCTCAGCTCTTCCTTTGTAAATGATTCAGCACACTCAGACAAGCTTTGGCTACCTGTTTTATACTCCACAGAGTACGATGTTCAACGCCCTCTACCGGCTATACGTAATGCGCAATCACGCTGCATTTCTAATCATTTGCATATCTCCCCGACATGTACCTTCATTGCAAGTTTCGTTACTATCCCGCAATTATTTCTTGGTGCGCTAATTTTTTGTCCATGAGTGTATTATATATATATATATATATATATATATATAATATATATACATATATATATTACATATATATATATGTATGTGTATATACACATATATATATACATATATATATATATATATATACATATATATATATACATATATATGTATATAACAGTTCCGTAACTGACTGACAGATAACGTACAGACCAAACAGCTGGACCTTAAAGGTCTGAGATTTTGCATGGCGATTATTCTTGTAGTGTAGGGGTGCGTCAAGAAAGAATTTTGAAAAATTCTTTATAGATTTTTAAAATTAAATTTTTAAGTTGTTTTTTTTTTTAAGTTTGCATTTAAAATAATAATCCGAGGATTATTATTTTAAATGAGTTGATGCGACACTATTTTACACGATCTGCATATTGTCTACTCTGTTTTAAAGACAATCAGTACAAGGATGCAACCCTGGGGGTTTGAAACGCGGTCCTTTTGATTGGGGATCACAAGCGATATATCACAGTGCACATTGCGGTGTCGTGTTTTGCCCGAAAGATAATCATTTCTCCTTCCCTTCAAGTTTCTCGACATCACAGTGTAGGAAATCACGAAAAACAAATGCGCATTTTAACCATTCTATTCTTCGTATTATTGTCCACAAGGTGTCTTTTCTTACTAAATCGATGATGTTCTACAACTTTGTAGATCACTTTTTTCCCTATCTCGTTCCGTTTTTGAGATAGGAATGCTAACTCCGCAGTTTTCCACCAGGTGTCACGGTAGGTGGTTTCATTCAGTAGCGCATGGCTACTTTACTATACCTAGACACCACTTTTATGAATATAGCAGCAGCCGTTCCGAAGTTAAGAGAGTGGGAAGGGACTTTAGTGGGCATACTGTATATATATATATATATATATAATATATATAATATATATATATATGTGCGTGTGTGTAAGAAAATGCATGGATGATGATAGATAGATAAATAGCCAATCATGCTAAAAAGTAAAAAGATTTTATAAATCCCGATAGCTTTGATTTTATTTTGCCCTGAATAAATGTATGTCATTAATGTATATAAATATATGTTTCCGTGTTTGTAAAGTGTCCAAATAACACAAAGAAACGAAGTGTTCTTAGTTAATATTTAATTTTAACAAGCATATTCAGATAGATGTGTATCGATCCCCTGGTGTTACACGACTTGTTCATAACTATCTACCGAAACGCAGAAAACCATAAAATATGTTAAATTAATTCAAACACAGAAAGCTAACATCTAAAATTTGAAATTTTCTCAGCGTTCTTTCAATACTCTGAAAGAATCAAAAATTTTTATATACTAAGAACAAATACGATATCTTACCCCACTAAGTAATCTCTGTCAAGCAATGCGTCCACAAAACTTATACATTTCAGCCACGTTATGCTGATAAATTGAGGTAATAAAAGAGGTGTTCGCATGAATACAGAAACCAGTTCCTCCGGGTAGGTTAAGATATTGCACAAGTCACTGATATGCGCTATTATGGAGCGTGATTTGTCACATAAAATATTTATTGCTAATAGCAGTGCCTCGAAGGACAATCCAAACATGCTGCAAACTAAACAGTACACTAAGATTTTATAAATCACCGATAGCTTTGATTTTATCTTGCGTTCGGAGGAACTTTTAGCGGAGAGGAAATAATCTCTTACTACAGACTAAACTTTTTGAGATATAAAAATTGCATAAAGTTTTTTTTTTAATTTATGGGATTTAATGCTAAATTCA
>OU015495.1:213077538-213160038 GCA_907164885.2 Dolomedes plantarius
TATGGCTAAATTCACATGTACACCATATACTCTTAAATTATAGTAATACTCAATTACTATCTGAATAATCTCTTTCTGTGTATTGAAAGTTTTAGGTCATAAAATTACAAGACCTTTATTATTTAAAATGCATTTAAGTTAAAGACCGAAAAAACTCGTTCTTTGAGATAGGCTTTTTAATTTTATTATAACAATCTAAAATGATGTTTGTCAGAGCTAATTTTTCTGTTAAATATCCAGCATAAGATGGCGCCTGTTGCGACATGCTTATTTAAATGGCTGTTATTGAAGTAAAATGCTCCTTTAGAGCAAGATGTTTTAAGCAGGATGTTAGCTGTTTGTTAAGAGGCAAGCTAAACCAGCGACTTATGTTTTTCTACATTCTTAAGATAGCCAGTTACGAATTTAGAATGAACAATTTAATGCCATAGACACATATTGTCAAAAGTTATTACTGACACTGTAGTCTGGTGAAGATCGTTATATGGCCTGGGTCATACAGATCGCCAGCCTTTGCTGCATTTGAATCAATATATGAATATTGATGCATTTGAATCAATATATGAATTCAGATTGTGGATTACTTGTTAACTGTGTGAAACAATGCTGTGGCTTTTTTCCAAATGAAGATTTCATCTTCCAAGTACTAATACTTGAGACTTCAGCTCGCTCTTGTAGAGGAATTTAGATGAACCTATTAATGAACCTACTGATGAATAGCTCACATTTGTTGCGAGTCAATTGCCCTCCAAATAATTTTCCTCCGTTTAATCATCCTATAGAGCTCTTTTTAGTTGGTTGATTTGAAAGTTTAATGGTGGTAAGGTCTAGAAAGGACAAGATGCACTTGGAATTCTTTTTTGGACTTTTTCGAACAGCATGTAGTCAGCGGATAACGCCTATGTCATAGTACGTGTACTACAGACAGCATGGGATGTAATTCTCTCCAATACACAAACATGTTGATGAATCCATGACACATGGAACTGCTTCCGTACTTCCAAAGAAGCGCTATTATTGCCGTCAACAACTAGTCGTCATGCATTTATTTCAGTGTAAATTTAAATAATGTGAAATTTTTATTTTAACACTCCTTCCTAACCCTTCAAAATAAAAAGAGTTTTTAGTTTATTATTAAACTAAGATTTCTTTGTACGACCAAGAGATATTCCTTCGTGTCTCAAACAAGGAATCAAATGGAAATTTTGAAAAAAATGTTCCATTAACTACGCTTTTAAGTTATAACTATAATATTACTTCCCGAAACTTCAAGAGGACAATCATTTCTAAAGAACAGATTCTTAACAGCCAATTTTCCATTCCATTGTGGATTTGAAGAGCTATTATTTATCAATTTATCATCATCTCCCGTTCATCTATCTCCTTATTCTAGATCTTATTTTGCATCAGTCTTTCTGTTTGATGCTACGGGGATTTTTTTGTCTCTTCTTTTCCCCTCTTTCATTTTATTTGTTAGTCTGTTTTTAGTGTTCTTCATGTATAATGCAAAATTTATTCAATTTTGTTGTACGATTCGATTGAAAAATGTTAAATACTGCGTTATATTAACAATTTCTTTTGAAATAGTCATTTGTACAATCCACTGAATTTCGTATTTGAACATTCACAAAATTCAATGATTTAATGAATAAACTACTTAGTACCCATCAAAACATTACGACTGGATAGTAAATAATATACTAATACACAAATTATACTCAACACATCATTGCCAAGTGCTGAAAATCATAATAGTATTAAAAATAGAGAAATGCACTTTAAAAAATTACTATTGAACCGAATAAAAAGAAATATGGTTACTCAACAGCGCGCGAAATTAACGATTTCCGTCAGGTTTAATTCTATATGTCGTAACGTTTTGTACCGCCCTTTAAAACTATCTTTTTCTTATTCGATTTTTCCCCTGACAGCTGCGTGTACCATATAAATATGGATACTGCTCCTTGACTGCCCAGTTTTATTCAACGAAAACCTAAGCGCTAAGAACGCACCCCGCTTTCTTATCAGTGTGCGGGGGAGAAAGCGTTGGTATATTACGCTACAAGTTTGGCTATTTTTCGTCTCCCCGAGATACACATTCATAATGGCTTCTCTTTGTGTCGCTTTCTTTTCGCAGTTTTTCTCGCCGCTTGCCGAGCGCTCTTTGTGAAATTTGGCGGCCTGCTGGACAGAGGAAAAAACTCATCAGCCACCTGCAAGAGCAGATCTCTCCCGACCCGTTGGACGACAGACTCCAGAGAAGGGCTTTGCAGGTTGCCTAAGATGAGGCGAGAGAGTTGGACTTCGAAAACGGTGCTGTTCGCATGGGGACTCAAGACTCATCCACCAGTCTCCATAAGCGCATAGAATGTCAAACATTCTGTATTTTTTGAGGCCTTAAGCCATTTTCTTAATATTCCCTGGTCCATAATTTTGGGTCGTCAACCGTCGTCTATCGCTTAGTGATTCCAGGTGACGAATTCCCAATCAAGATTCAGTGATTGGGAACCAGTCACCCATTTTAATGCCACACTATATCTCACAAAAAAAAATTAAAAATAAAAATGGCGGAGAGACAGCTAGAGAGATTCCTCGGAATGAACAAATTCACGTGTTAGGTGTGGCCTCGGGCTTAGAGAGTATCTAAGGCCAGATTTAAACATGTCGCTGGGTACGCGCACAAAGCAATTTTTATTGTAATTATCGTAATTAATAGAAATATCGGTTACAAAAAACAAAATTTGGACACATCTATAGATTAAAATCTGTTAATCTGTTAAAGACTAGAATGAAGTAAATTGATACAGTAGTTTTCTCTCATAGACTGCCCAAAGAATCGGCTTAGCAACTTAAATATATAGATGATTTAAAATTCTTCACGCTAACGAAATGGTTGAAAGTTTCCAATAGTAATAAAAATTATAAATATCTTAATTCACTACAGAAATTTAACAAGCAACGCATAAAATTAACTGAAAATTTAAAGACTTCCATTTAAATGTCTCTAAAGTTTTATAAATTCGACTTGTTTCAGTATCTGTTTTTAGTTCTTTCTATTGGATTTCAAAAGTAATTGAGAACTTAATAAAGGAACATACCACCATCCAGTTCCTACAAGCATGAACAAAGAGAATGCCGATAGAATCAAACACTCCTCAGTTATTCATCCCAATTCTGAAAATAACGGTCCAAAGGAACAGTCGAACATCACCCTATAATCTTAAATCAAATGTAGGCCGAAGAAAAATACTTCAGAGACTAAAAAATGATAGGAGAAAACAACCTAATAGGAGTAATAACAATTTCTCGGAATTTACGAAAATTGCACGTGATGTTTGATGTTTGTTAATTCTCAAAGGACTTCTACAAAAGTGATCTAATAAAAAATTGCTTTGCTGTGATTCAAGAACTGCTCGCCCTAATTGGTAAATTTATCTCTATGTTAAAAAAAATTGGACATCTGCAATCTTTCTTGTAACCATGATTCATTCTTTCAGATCATCCTAAAACTGCTTGAACTGTTCAAGGATATCGTTACGACGACTTCTTCAGAAACAATATTTGAAGGCAAAATTTGAAGAGACGTCTCGAACAAACAAATCAAAACCATTTTATTTTTAAGACTACAACGCAAAAGAATAACATCATATAACAAAATCTAGCTCGTTCGCTATTTATTTCACTTCGCTTCAGCGTGCGGTATAAACACTGGTTTTACACTTGCCTTCACTAATTTACAAACCCGCTGGCGCAGAACCTCAAAGCTGTTATGTTTTTTTTAAAATATGACACTCTAAAGATCTGAAATACTTTCAAACATTGAAGGAAAAATATGAAAAGAGACCTACCGTAAATAGTATGTTTGCTTCAACGTCTCAAAGTAACGATGATGGCTTGCGGGCATCTTACAATATTTCGTTGCTTATAGCGAAATCTGGAAAACTGCACACCATCGGAGAAGAATTAATTTTACCCGCTATTGAAGAGGTTTTAAAAACTGTTCTGCACAAACCTCCATTTGACGTACTCAAAAGAATTCCTTTAAGTAACAACACTGTACAAAGACGTATTGATGAAATGAGCTCTAATATAGAAAGCTTCTTGTGTAATTATCTGCAAACCACTCATTTTTCTATTCAATTGGACGAGTCTACTTTGCCTGGTAATGAAGCATTATTATTGGCATATGTTCGATTTGTTATGGACGAAGAAATCCATGAAGAGCTGCTATTCGCAAAATCTTTGAAGTTGGACACTAAAGCCGAATCAATATTTAATGTCCTGAGTGATTTTTTTACAGAAAAATCTATTCCATTTGCAAACATTATTTCGGTGGCAGCAGATGGATCTCCTGCCATGTTCGGGCGATATCGTGGGTTTATAAGCCATCTTAAAAGAATAATACCAGGACTAATTGCAATTCACTGTGTCATCCACCGACAACACCTTGTAGAGAAAACTTTGAGTGATAGATTGCACCAATCGCTTCAATTTGTGATTAACGCAGTTAATAAAATAAGAAGCAATGCTTTGAATACCCGTTTATTTGCACTATTGTGCGATGAAAATGATGAAGATTTCCAACGACTGCTCTTACATACTGAAGTACGCTGGTTGTCGAAAGGTGCATGCTTATCGAGATTTTACTCACTTTTCGAATCAGTGATAGAGTTTCTGGAAACTAAAGCACCAGATTTAAAAGAAAATCTGATCAAATATAAAGAGGACATTGTGTACTTAACAGATTTGTTCATAAAATTCAATGACGTTAACTTGCAGTTACAAGGGGGACAGCCTTAATTTAATAAAAACAAGGGTGTAATTTCGTTCGGCTTTTCTTGGTAATTGAAATTAATGAAGCAAAATATTAGTCGGGCGCGAATTCTCCCAGTTTCCGCACTTGTCACAGATAGAATGTCTTGATGAGGATATTCAGACATTACGCTCAACATTTAAATACCCTGCATGGACTTCAAAATAGATTTGAAGATATTCTGACGAGTGGAAATACCACCATGGATCATAACCCCATTGATGAACGGAAGAGGCGAATGTGGTATTACAAGAGGAGCTACTTGAGCTCAGCACCAACGAGGAACTGAAGGTGAAATTAAAAAAGGCTATCAAACATTTTGGCTGCAGGCAGAAATCCCCGAAAAATATCCTGGCTGTGGGAAATTGCGAGAAAATTTTTGATAGCGTTTCCCTCGTCATATCTTGTGTCGAAACAAGTTTTAGTGCCGTTACCAACCTGTTAACAAAAAAAAGGAGCAGAACGGGGAGATTTGAGATTTACTTCTTACAAAACTGAAGCAAATATTGATAATTTGCTGTCAATTCATCCGTCTCATTAAAAGTATGACCTATTTTTTATTTTTGATTTACATTTCAGAGTTCATTGTTGATTTTTGTCAATTGTTGATTGTAATAATAAATGTTTATAATTTTGTATTATTTTAATAAATAGGACACAAGAAAATGTGCATACTTTTTTTTTCTTCTTAACACCCCCAATTTAGGGTGATATTTTTTAGGAGTTTTGGGAATACAGTAGAAATGTAGCAGCAGGGGGTCTACCGAAAATAGTAAAACTTTGAAAGTGGTCCACGAGAAAAAAAAGTTTTGGGAACCTCTGATTTAGACTCTCCTAAACTAGAACGTTACCTTCTTTGATGGGCAGTCGTACAATAATCTGCCGCTATCATCTCTTTTGTGAGTGGTACAAAATGTTGCTCACAATACTCCTTTCAAATGTTGAGACTCATTATTTGTATCATCCCCGGGAAAGGATTCCATCTCAAAGAATTTTTGACAGAAAGTTCTAAAGAATCTCTTTCTGAAATATGAGTGTTCCTTCTTCGATGGACTGTATACTATATTTTTCTAATTAAAAACTGCAATGTCTTTTAAGTGGTTTTATTACACACACAAACAAACATAACAACTAACTAGTTTGCCCTATGGCAAGAACAATGCAGACCATACTGCGAAACATACAACTATACTAAAATGCGACTACTCAGAACAGTTTCTGAAACTGAACTGTTGCCATTAGCAACCATAAAGTTTTTCTAGTGGCGCGCCAAGGTTGGCGGGCTTTTACTAATGCCAAGGTAAGCCGTAACATACCGGCCCCCATTGACATGTCCCAACATTCAATAATATAATGACACACAATACTAAATAGACAAATGGTATACACTAAAATTACTTCCAAGATACACTATACATATAACAATAGGTAAATACTAATAATGCAAAATGACAGTTTCAAAATTACAAAATATAAATTTTCTTCAATGGGAAGAGGACAAATTTTCGAAATTGATCGGGTTACAACACCTGATAAGGTTTTAATTTCTAATACTCTTACTTTTCCATCTGAACCCGAAATTACTTTAATGACTCGGCCTAAAGACCATTTACCTGGTGGTAAATTTTCATCCTTTAGGATAACCAGGCATCCTTCCTTAAGATTTTTCTTTTCGATAAACCATTTATTGCGTTGTTGGAGATGATTTAGATAATCATGCTGCCATCTCTTCCAAATAGCTGGGGTCATTTGGTTATTTTTGCCAATTAGATAGTCTATTTTCTCTGATAGGGTGTTATATCCGGTTCGGTTATTGAAATAATAGGTGCGTCCAATCAAGAAATGGGCAGGTGTCAGGACGTCCAATTTCATTAGGGTCCGACGATAAAGGTAGCAAAGGGCGAGAATTGAGAATTCCTTCTATCTGGGCAATTAGAGTCCAAAATTCTTCTAAAGTTACTCGGGAATTGCCTAAGGTGCGTTTCAAATGGTACTTAAAAGCTTTCACCCCTGCTTCCCATAATCCACCAAAGTTCGGTGAGCGAGGGGGAATGAATTTCCAATTAATATCCTCAGACGACAAATAATTAGTCAAATCGTTGTCAGGTTTATTTACTATGGCATGCAATTTTTTCAGCTCAGTATTTGTTCCTACGAAAGTAGTGCCATTGTCGGTTATGATAGTGGAACCTTTACCTCTGCGGGCAAAGAATCGTTTAAGGGTAGCAATGAATGAATCTGTTGTTAAATCCGTTACTATATCTAGGTGAATTGCCTTAGAGACTAGGCAGACAAACAACGCGACATAAATTTTACTATAATTTCCTTTTCTTTGATTTTTGTACTTTATAAAGAATGGACCGCAAAAGTCAATGCCACAATGGTGAAAAGGCGGGCTAGGGTTTACTCTTTCTGGGGGTAAATTTCCCATTATTTGATTGACTCCTATGGGATTGTTTCTAAAACAAACTACACATTTGTGGACTACTTTACGAGCCAGAGATCTTCCATTGATTATCCAGTAACTTTGCCTGACGTGATGTAATAAGGCTTGTGGCCCGAGATGGAAAAACTTCTTGTGAAAATATTCCAAGATCATTTCACTCAATTTGTGGTTGCGGGGCAACACGATAGGATGTTTTTTTCTATAGGTCAGACTGGAATTGTCTAAGCGACCGCCTACTCTAACAATGCCCTCAGGATCTATAAATGGGTTTAAAAATTTCAATTTACTATTACCTGACAGGGTCCTTTGATTCTGCAGATGCTGGATATCTTCAGCAAAGAAGACATACTGTACCTGTTTGATAAAGCAGGCTTCAGCACTCTTTAATTCTGGTAAGGACAAGGGTCCTAAATTTTTGCTATTTACAGTTCTACAATTGTGAATGAATCTAAAAATGAAACTACAAATTCTAATTAGTTTCATGAAATTATTAGTTATACAAAAAACAAAATCAAAATTGTTAGGTGTAAGTGAAACAGCTAACGCTGCTAGTCCACACAAGTTTAGAGTCTCTTGACATGGAGGGTCATTAGAAACATCTTTCATCTCTTTCATAATAACGTCCTGGTCCTCTGACGATAGATGAGGATTTCCAGTACCAGGCACACTAATCGGATGAGTGAGAAAGTCTGGCCCATGCCACCAAAGTTGATTCTCCAGTAAGTCTGTAGCATGTAAACCTCTCGAAATTAAATCCGCAGGATTGCTGCTAGACGCAATGTGTTTCCATTGAAAGTTCTGTGTATAGCCTTGGATCTTCGCAACCCGATTGCTGACGAATGTTTTAGCTTCCATGCTGGGGTTCGTATCCAGGCTAAGGCTATTTGTGAATCGGTATATAAGTAGATGTCGTTAATGTTCAGTTTTAAGGAGTTCAAAACTTTGACGACTAATTTGGCTAATAGGAGACACGCTGACAGCTCGAGTCTCGGTATAGTGACTGTTTTTAATGGGCTACTTGAGATTTGCTACTAATCAAATGACATGACGTTTGAGCCTGATATGAAGATTGAATGTAGACAACAGCTCCAAATGCCTTGGATGAGGCATCAGCAAATCCATGCAAAGCTATCTGTTGAGCACAAGGCTTTAAAATGTAACGACTAATGTTAAGACTTTCTAAAGATTTTAAAGAACTTGTAAATTGAATCCAGGACTGGGCTATAAACTCAGGAATAGGATCATTCCAATCTAATTTTGATTTCCAAAGTTCTTGCATGAACGTTTTGGCTTTTGTAATAACCGGTCCTATAAGACCAAGCGGATCGAAAAGTCGAGCGATGTCAGATAGAATAGCCCTTTTAGTCAATTTTTCTTGTTGATCGATTTTTACTTTGAATGTAAAGACATCCAAGCTAGGTTTCCAGGTAACGCCTAAAGCTTTGGTTTCATTTTCTAAAAATGAATAACCTTCTAAAGTCCCATTATTAACACGCTCAAGTAACGCAGGATGATTGGCATTCCATTTATGCAAGTGCATTCCGGCCGATCTTAGCAGTTGTATTAGCTGAGACTGGAGTTCTGTCACAGCTTCAAGACTGTCTTCGCCACTGATGACGTCATCCATGTAACAATCATTCAAAAGAACTTCCGAAGCCTTACTAAACCGTTCTACTTCTTCTATAGCCAGTTGTTTTAAGGTTCTAATGGCCAAAAATGGAGCACAAGATGTTCCGTAAGTCACCGTGTTCAATTCGTAGACTTCTACTGGCGTGGTCGCATCTGGCTTCCATAAGATTCTTAACAATTTCCTTTGTTCCGCATTTATCACTATTTGTCGGTACATCTTTTCGATGTCAGCGAGAAACACAAACCTATGTTTCCTAAAGCGAATCATAATTTCGTACAATTCTTCCTTTACTAGTCCTTTGTAGAGAATATCATTTAATGACTTACCATTGGTTGTAGGGCTTGACGCATTAAATACTACGCGCAGCTTCGTTGTGGTATTTTCTGGACGGTACACTCCATGATGCGGAAGGTAATAACAACTTGTATTTTCTATATTGTCCCTAACTTTTGTCATGTGACCAGGGTCTCATATTCTTTCATAAATGCGCAATAAAGTTCTCGCATTAAGGGAGTTTTGTCAAGACGATTCCACAATTGCTGTAACCTTTTCTCAGCGACTACTTTGGAATCTCCTAGGGCAACCGGATCCTCCTTTAGAGGCATAGTAACTACAAATCTTCCGGTGTTATCTCGGCTATAAGTTTCTAAAAAATGATTCTCACATAGTTGGTCTTCGGTGCTAATAGGAATCGATTCATCCTCAACCCTTTCAATTTTCCAAAATTTTTGCAGGTTTTCATCTAACATATCTGCTTGCTTAACAAGGCCACAAAATGTCTGATGACATTTATTTTCTACTGTTCCGGAAACAATAAATCCGAAAACAGTGTTTTGAAAGATTAATTGCTTAATTTTATGTTTTTCAGTTTTCAAAATCTCATAGAAGAGCTCAGCCCCAATGAGAATGTCAATTTTAGATGATTTTCCGAAATTAGGGTCTGCTAGATCTATATTTTTCGGTACTTCCAAATTAGAGTCATCTATATTGCTTGACGGTACCCAAGTTGTTATTTTTGGCATAATCAAAAATTGAATCGATCTACTAAACGAACCATCTTTATTTGAAATAGTTGTCTGCACTTTCGATTTTATATTTGAAATATTTCCATTAATCCCCGAAACCGAAACCTTCGTCTTATTTTTCTTTACTGCTAAAGACTGAGCTAGCCTATTACTCATGATGTTGATCTGTGACCCGTTGTCTAAAAGTCCACGCACCGGAATTCTAACCCCATGCGAATCTTCCACATAAATAATACACGTGGTTAAAAGCACTCTATTTTCATTTTTGCCCGATAAACAAATCTCACTGCATAATGATTGCGAAATCGCGCCAGAAACCTCTCCCTTTAATTTATTGCTTTGCGAGGCAGTAATTTCTTTTTTGTCTATTTGTTGACTACTATCGTTTTCAACCATCGGCGCCAATGATTCACCTCTATGGAGCAAAGTGTTATGCTTTTTCGAGCAAAAGCCACAACGAGATGCTGAAGGACACTCAGCAATTTTATGTTTCGAACTGAGACAATTCAAGCAAAGATTGAGTTTTTTAACGATTAAATATCTGTCATACTCCTTTAATATTAAGAAATTGTCACACTTAAAAATAGAATGACTTGTTGATTGACAAAAAACACATTTAGTATTATTCCCAGTGTAGGAATTCTTTTTTACAAACAAATTCTTCAACTTTTGATTTCTTTCACATGCTAACTGCTTAGGTTTAACGGTTACACTACTTTGTAAATTTTCTAAAACTAAACATCGTTTTTGTAGAAAGTCAATAAAATCTTGCCAATGAGGTAATTCTGTGGTAGTTAGCGAAAGCTCAAATTGCTTTTTTGTTTCTTTATCTAGTTTTTTAAGAACTATATTTATCAACATGATTTCTGAAAACTGATTAAGTTCTAAACCTATTGTTTTAAGCGCTCTAATATGCTTTTGACATCCGTCAACTACAGCTCTTAGACCTTTAGCTGCGTCCTGTGTTGACATTTCCATAGATAATATTTCATTCAAATGACTATTAACGATAAAACGTTCGTTCTGGAAACGATTTTCTAATGCTTTGAAAAGCGATTTATAGGAATCATCCGCAGTAACAACATCTAAAGCAGTATCGCTCAAGGTAGATTTTAAATAATACAGTTTCTGTGTATCACTTAAACTCTCATTCGAATCGATTAATGTTTTAAACTGATCTTTGAACATATACCAGTCTTGATAATTTCCAGAAAATTTCGGTAGAGGTATATCAGGCAATTTAAAATTAGCATTTGAATTACATAATTTAGAGCTATTTGAATCACTTTCGGTTTCGCTATACATATTATTAGCATTAGAGAGTAAGAATTTTCTAAGCCTTACCTCTAGGCTTTCAGCTTCTTCTTCTATTTCTGTGAAGGCTGTTAGATGATTTTCCAACTCTTTTTCATCTACAACTATTCCAAAATATTCGATTTTCAAGTCATGCAAATGCGTCATAACTTTCTGTACACTATCTAATTTTACTTGGTATTCCAATGTCTCTTTACTCCTCTCATCATCGATGAAATTTGCAATTCTAGTCAACTGACCTTTATAGGCCCCTCTTTGACGATTAAGAGCTACTAATTTATTTTTATCAGTCATGATTACAACTGATTATTCATCCTATCAATGAATTTAAACCAAATGTAAAATACCAGTTCTTCTCCAAACGACGTGACCAAAAAAAATGTTCCTTCTTCGATGGACTGTATACTATATTTTTCTAATTAAAAACTGCAATGTCTTTTAAGTGGTTTTATTACACACACAAACAAACATAACAACTAACTAGTTTGCCCTATGGCAAGACCAATGCAGACCATACTGCGAAACATACAACTAATACTAAAATGCGACTACTCAGAACAGTTTCTGAAACTGAACTGTTGCCATTAGCAACCATAAAGTTTTTCTAGTGGCGCGCCAAGGTTGGCGGGCTTTTACTAATGCCAAGGTAAGCCGTAACAATGAGCAAGGCCAGTAAAATGGTGAGAAGCTGCATTTTCCACAGTCCCGGTAACCAAATAGCCGAAAACACTGTTCTGAAGCATCAAATTATTATCATATGATTTGAATTTTTCAGCCTTAAGTAATTCAAAAAACATCTCACAACCTATAAGTAGATTGATTCGGTACTTACGTATTATAGCTGAAGCTTTGCGGTTTGGCGAAAAAACGGCAATAAAGCGCCAATTATGCACTCCATCCATGTTGATACTATAGTTCCCGCCATTCATTCATTTTCGCTGTCTGAACTTCACGTTATAAGTTTCGTTTTGAGATTTTTCTTTAGAACTTTTTCGGTTATGATAAAATATGGGATTTGCCTCAAACAGAAGAGGATGCAGTAGCTTTTTACCAGATCCGTGGAATTTTGTCCTGTCAGCGTGTGTACCAGAACGGTCACAACATGCGTGCTTATTTTGGATCGACCAGTAGCTGGAGATGTAATTTTAAAGATTGCGGGAAAACAGTCGGGATTTGGAAGGATAAACTGGTTCCACGTTCCCGATTGCCATTCTTAACATCTCTAAGATTCATATATAGCTGGTCGCAGAAATTAACTTCAATACAATGGTGCGAACAACAAATGGACATGGTTGATCAAACGACGATTGATTGGAACAATTTTTTGCGTGAAGTCTGTGTCCATGTTTAAATTCCCACTCTGTTAAGAAAATTGGCGGACCCTCAAAAATTGTGGAAGTAGACGAGACTCTCTTCGCGAAAAGAAAAAGCAACGCAGGCCGAATTTTGCCACGACAGTGGATTTTCGGTGGTGTGTGTTGCGGATTTCTCCCTTTGACCGCGAGAGGGTGCTGTGTGAGCACCGCGCGATATGTATGTTTTCGACTTTCCGCCAGTCTGTGGCAGGCGAATGAAAATGTAAGTTCTGTAAGGATTGGGGTTGCCTAATAATTAACGCCCTCAGTTTAAAACTTGTAAATATGTAGATAGTTATGAAATAAACTTAATAAAATGTTAAGGGCTGATTAATGGATCACTGAAGCATCGTTGCAAAAGTGTGTGCCAGGAGACGGGAGGTGCCTAACCGCAACGCTGCAACGCTTACGTCGGCTATTCGCGACCATGTCGAGGAGGGCAGCACAATATATACAGACTGCTGGAAAGCCTATAAAACGGAAGAACTAGAGAATGCTGGCTTTAGGCACTTTACTCTGAACCACAAATACGATTTCGTCGACCCGATGACCGGTGTGCGTACTCAAACTATAGAGAGACTGTGGGGGGTCTGCTAAGTGGCGTAACAAACAACATAGGGGGACTGCCCGTCATCATCTAGACTCCTACCTCACCGAATTCATGTGGCGGGAGCAGATAAATTTTCTAGCATTTTATCTGCCATTGCAGAATTCTGGCCTCCAGAAACTGTTATGCACGCGTAAAGACGGATTTTTTATTCATATTTATATTTCATATTTTTGTTTCTTTTAACATCTTCATTTATAATATTTCTATTATGTCTTTAATATGAAATTTTTAATTAGATCTAAAATTATTTATATCGAAATATTTTTTTAACATGCTGCTGCTCAAAATGTTGGTGTATGTTTAATAACTGCTTTCGTATATTTCACACTAGCTGAATACCCGTGCTTCGCCATAGAATACATGAGTGCCAGGAATTATAACATCTGATTCATTTCATTTCAATTAACTTTAGCAGTAAGGTGGTGTCATTCCTCAGGAGTTCAGCGCATAATTTAACGATAGAGATCCGAGTTTAAATACGGGTTTGGGATATTTCATTTTTATTTTGAGGATTTAAGCCCACTTTATAACCTCCTATAAAGTTTCTTTTAAAAAGGCCTTCTTCTTAAGCACCTAAAGCAGTGTTTCCCAACCTTTTTTTGTGCCATGCCCCACCTAAGCCTTTTTAAAATTCTTATGCCCCTCTATGTAACATATACATAATTTTTAATATTAAAAAATTGAATTGTTCACTTAAGAAACTTAAATGATAGGTTTTAGGAAGAAATCACTAGCAAATTGTTAACGAAACACAGTAAGTAAATTTTCAAAACATATAATGAAAAAATTATTTCAAATTTGAATTTCAGTTTAATAAAGATTTTCTATATTAATTTATTATTTTAATTTAGTGAGATCTTTTATTAAAATTATTTTTATAATTTTAAAAATGCAACTTAATTTCTAGACCTATAAGTAGATACACATGATTATAGTAAGAGAAGAAAAAAATCCAATATTTGTTACAACATACCTGCTTAGCAGTTTAGCATTTCAACTAAAGGAAGGGTGCAAGAAAAAGTTTTCCATGGTAGTTTGACGTAATGAAGTTTTCGGGAGGCTCTTTATACCTCTTTCAATACCAATAGTCTCAGACCAAGATTCACCTTCTAGCTTACGTTTCACAGTTTGATAACGGGGTGAATGTAATAATGTCACGTTTTCCTAAGTGATAGTGGACATTTCCCCGAAGATTTGTGTGCTTCAGGGTTCAGGAAGCCGCAACCAGGATGTGGGAGGTTGGAACAAAGAGTCCCTGTCTTTGTTTGTCAGTAGAGAAAAGTGAAATCGCATCCGCACGGTTAGGATGCCCCCAGATCAAGCTAATAGGACAGTGTTTAGCTAAAGCGTTTAAGGGGAAACTATTATGTTATGTCTAACAAAGAAAGGGATGCATTTTACGACTGTATTCCATCCCATCTTATCACTCTTTCTTTTAAAAAGAATAAAGAAAGAACTTCGTACCTTTTGTGGGTTAAGTGGCTTTTTTGGAAAAATGAAAAGAAAGCGAAGAGCGTAAACTGGTTCTTAAAACCGGTGGATTGATTCTTTAAAGCGAAAATTTTAACATGGAAATAATATATTTGTGTTTGTTTTTGCGATATTGATTCTTATAAACGGTTGATCCTTATAACCACTGATCACTATAAGCGGTGGTTACTGTATATATATATATATATATATATATTAGATAGATAGAGATATAAACATAATTGTGCATTGTTTTTTTTTGTAAAAATTTAGAGCCATAATTTTTTTTAAGTCTACATGTTATTTTTCTTTCATGTGTTTTCTACTTTATAGCATGGTCTATAAATATGAAAAATATTTATAGTTTTACAGAAGGATCCACAGTTTTGTGACAAACGCTTCAGACCTGAGAAATTTGGAAGAAATGAGAAGAGAATGAATGCGCATTTGGAATGCACGATGGAATATTTTGAAAAATGCTAACATATTTGAAGAATTTTTAAAAAACCTTCCACAAAATACTTATTTGGGAATTCAAAGTGTCTTTAATGTAGTAAAAAGAATATTAATTATTCTCATTTTTATATAGAAAAATATTGAAAATTAAAGAATTTGAAGGTCCTTTGTCCCGTAAATAATTTGACAGCTGAGATACCCGTCTCCAGTAAATAGTCAATGTTCATACCCAATCATGCTCAAAATTATTTTACTTAAACATTTATGTCAATGTAGAAACTCTTTTTCGGTCTGTCAATTTCAAGTTGCTAATAAAAATCACATGCATACCTTGTTAGGGAAAATGAATAGCTCTAACGAATAAGTTTCCGGGTCTCTGTAACTCCTAATCAAATTTATTCACTGTTGTGCTGTTATTTAAATTCAAAGCTAATGTGGGAATAAAAAACGGATTTTACTTGACAAGTATAAATTGGTAATTTATTCAATTATATGGATATTCAAATGATTTTTTTTTTCATTTAAATTTTTTTATTGCATTTCTTTTTGTCAGTTGAGACTTAACAAAGGAACATTTACGTAGGTTCAATTTTATAATTTAAAATTTCATTTCATGACGTAATCTATTCTTGCTTAATTTAGCATGAATATTAGAAAAAGCAAAAGTATGAGCTAGTTGATTGATTTACCTCGTGTTTGAAAATTTTGGATCACCAAATTAAAAGATTTCATATTCACTCATGACATGTTTTCATTATATCAGCCAAATTTACCTCATCCTTATAATAGTTGCCGTGTTCTGTAGTCGACTCTGTCCGTAACGCGTCCGGAGCGACCACCTCATATCCATCCATTTGGCATCCATTTTGTTTTATGAGTTAGGCTTAACAAGTTAAAAGTAAAGTTCAAAAAGATTATTTGCCAACTAAACCCAAATAATTGTAATTAAAACAGCGTAATATCGACACAAATCAACTTTATTTCGATCAATTTTATTTCAAAATTATCTCTTCATTAGAGAATTATCTCTTTTTCGCCACCTTTCGCGTTATCATAGTGTTTCTCAGAACTTGAAAATGTAAACACAAGTGAGTCATTCATTCACCGTGATTCGTTAATTTAAGAAAAATTGAATCAGAATTTTTTTCACAGTAAAACAGGTTTTCATTATTTTAACCATATATAATATATATATTTTAATATATACTATATATTTTTAATACATAATATATAATATATATTACAATACAGTATTACAATTTAATATTACAATAATGTCGAATTTAGTTGCAAACTTGACGCATGCGCAGTGATATGTTCCAAACTGTACGTCACAAAAGCTAGCCGGTTCAAAAGGCAAAATCTTCAGTATACAGATTTTTTGCATTTACAACACATGGAATTCTATATATTCCACATCTAATACGTGTTTAGTAACGATTCAATAACTTTGTATGATTTTTAATCAGAATTTCTTTAGTTTATATATATTATTTTTGCTTAATATATATTTATACATATATTTATATATACATATATATATATACATATACATATATATACATATACATATATATAATACATATATATATATATATATATATTTAACAATATATAATATATGTACATTAAATTGAAATACACATGCAAAAATTTTTTGCACGTGAATAATTTGTATGATATTTTAATCTGATTTTCTTTATATATTTTATTTTTGCTTAATATATTTATACATAGCCTATTTATACATATATATAGCATAAGATATAATATATGTACATTAAATTGAAATACACATGCAAAAATTTTTTGCACGTGAATGATTTGTATGATATTTTAATCTAATTTTCTTTATATATTTTATTTTTGCTTAATATATTTATACATAGCCTATTTATACATATATATAGCATAATATATAATATATGTACATTAAATTGAAATACACGTGCAAAAATTTTTTGCACGTGAATAATTTGCATGATATTTTAATCTGATTTTCTTTATATATTTTATTTTTGCTTAATATATTTATACATAGCCTATTTATACATATATATAGCATAAGATATAATATATGTATATTAAATTGAAATACACGTGCAAAAATTTTTTGCACGTGAATAATTTGCATGATATTTTAATCTGATTTTCTTTATATATTTTATTTTTGCTTAATATATTTATACATATATATAGCATAAGATATAATATATGTACATTAAATTGAAATACACGTGCAAAAATTTTTTGCACGTGAATAATTTGCATGATATTTTACTCTAATTTTCCTTATATATTTTATTTTTGCTTAATATATTTATACATAGCCTATTTATACATATATATAGCATAATATATAATATATGTACATTAAATTGAAATACACGTGCAAAAATTTTTTGCACGTGAATAATTTGCATGATATTTTAATCTGATTTTCTTTATATATTGTATTTTTGCTTAATATATTTATACTTAGCCTATTTATACATATATATAGCATAAGATATAATATATGTACATTAAATTGAAATACACATGCAAAAATTATTTGCACGTGAATAATTTGCATGATATTTTAATCTGATTTTATTTATATATTTTATTTTTGTTTAATATATTTATACATATATATATAGCATAATACATGATTATATAAAATATTTATATTACATTGAAATAGATTGAATTAGCAGTATTGTTTCTAAATATCTGGCTGCATTAGTTAGACTGTACAAGTCGGATTTTAAAATCAGCTGCAAGCATGGTTTTTTTTTCCAAGAACGTTTTTTAATTATAAACTTCAATATTTTTTTAAAAAAACCTCACTGTAATAATTTTTAGTAAAGCATTCTATTGCGATGATGGTGTATCTTTTAAGGTGACTGCCTACGTTGAAAATTTCATTTTTTGACTATTTTGGTCAATTTTATTTTTTCCAGGAATCGTGCAATTCAATCTTTTCTCTTTTCAAAACCGTTTTGATTTTCATTCTACATCAATTAGAAGCAGAGTTATAGCTATTTTAAAAAATGTCTGCTACAAAATTGAAGTGGCAAACAACTTGAACTGAGTTTTTCTCAGAATTATGTTTTTAGCACAAATCTTTACCGTTATCATGATATTTCACACAATAATACATATAATTTGATAAAATTTTCGGGAAATGTTTTAGATGCTATTGTTAATGAAATGACGCTCAATAATTGATGCATAATAATAAATAGTTAAATAGTTTTTGTTTGGGCAGCAGCATACGCCGAAATTTTCAAAAGTGGGGGGGGGGGGTTACTATGAAAAAGTAGTTTCAGCAATCAGTGCAGAGCTTGAACCTATTTAAGTAATATATGTAATCAGAAAAAATGGGGGGGGGGGGGTTAACCCCCATCAACCCCTCCCCTGCATACGCCACTGTGTTTGGGGCTGTTTTTATAAGGAGAGGAATGATGAATTGGGGGAAATTTTCATATTGCAACATTTTTGCATTTTAAAATTTCTCTTAGATTGTGGGTCATTTAAGATAACTGTCAGATGTGTCGCATTTTAGCTAATTTTCCTTGAAAATTACTTCAAATTGACCAATTTATAAA
The DNA here is from genome assembly GCA_907164885.2 of Dolomedes plantarius. Lineage (NCBI taxonomy): Eukaryota > Metazoa > Arthropoda > Arachnida > Araneae > Dolomedidae > Dolomedes > Dolomedes plantarius. Next base: position 213,096,251 of record OU015495.1, read on the forward strand.
AAAGTATGGTATTTACTGGCAAGTTTTTGTTTATTTTTTAATTTTCAAGTGCTATTTTACGATAAAAAACAAAAAAATCTTTAAAAAATGATTTTTTAAAAAAATTGGCCCCAAATGTAGGCAGTCACCTTAAAACAATATTTCAGGTGATTATAAGGGGACATTTTATTATTTTGTTTTGTGCCACTTTCTCGAATTATATTACTTTATTTTTCAGATCTAATAAAAAAAAGTATTAAAAAATTTCACCTTCAAATTAGAAAACAATTTAAAATTAACAAATCAGACAGCAAACATTCAAGTAAATTTCAATGTTCTAAATTGCAACACATCAGGTTGCAAAACAGTATATTATTTTCTAATATTCACGTTTTTACATGTACTATCTACGGTATGTACTGTATAGTAGTGTGCTTTTCAGAGCGAATACCTAACATAACAGCAAAATTTTCTTAAATTTTTAAAAGTCTGTAATTTTCCGATACCTTTCACGTTTTCATAGCGTTTCAATTAAATTAATAACAAGTATTCATTTTATATATTCGGGACATGAAAATGTAAACATGAAGTTAGTCATTCATTCATCTTTTTTTTTTTATAAGATGAATGAATGACTAACTTCATGTTTACATTTTTACGGAATATTATTTTCTAATATTCTGTAAAAATTTCTTATATTTTAACAAGGTTATGAATCTTTTTTTTATTGGAACTGTTCAATTACTTACCATCAAGTTTTGACAGGTACTGTCTACGGTATGTACTGTATAGTAGTATGCTTTTCAGAGCGAATACCTAACATAACGGCAAAATTTTCTTAAATTTTTAAAAGTCTGTAAATTTTCCAATACCTTTCACGTTTTCATAGCGTTTCAATTAAATTAATAACAAGTATTCATTTTATATATTCGGGACTTGAAAATGTAAACATGAAGTTAGTCATTCATTCATCACGTTTTTACATGTACTATCTACGGTATGTACTGTATAGTAGTGTGCTTTTCAGAGCGAATACCTAACATAACGGCAAAATTTTCTTAAATTTTTAAAAGTCTGTAATTTTCCGATACCTTTCACGTTTTCATAGCGTTTCAATTAAATTAATAACAAGTATTCATTTTATATATTCGGGACATGAAAATGTAAACATGAAGTTAGTCATTCATTCATCTTTTTTTTTATATATATATATATTTATATTTTAACCATACTAGCCGCTGCGTGACCAGCATGGTCACTTTTAGTTTTAAATTTCCTTTTGCAAAACAACGCAACTGAAAGTGACATATGTAAGGAATGTTACAATTACCTGTCATCATAAATATATGTTGTTAAGGGGTATTCTCTATTAAGCTGATTCTAAAACATCGTGATCAAAAAATGTGAATTTCCATTACCTTAGAACAGAGTTAAAGATAAGACTGAGAAAGCCCACATCAATGATTTTAAAAATTACATCCCTCTTTGTATGTACTATTTTTCAAAATTAAGATATCTATACTTTATCATTACAACAAATAAGAAATTGCAGGGGGAAAATTTTAAATATAGTGTTGATTACATCACTCTCTGTATGAATTACTGTTAACAATTCAGATATCTACACTTAATCATATTAAATAATAAATTGCTGGAAAAATTTCTTCATTTATAAAATGGAGCAAAAATTCAGCAATTTTTCAAAATTATGATATCTACACTTTACCATTACAAGAAATAAGAAATTGTTGGGGGGAAATTTTAAATACAGTGTTGATTACATCACTCTCTGTATGTATTACTGTTCACAATTCAGATATCTACACTTAATCATATTAAATAATAAATTCTTGGGAAAATTTCCTCACTTATAAAATGGAGCAAAAATTCAGCAAGTATTTAAAATATAGTGTGGATTTCAACTATGATATTCATAAAACTTCTTGATATACAGATTTGAGTATTTCAAAAGTAGGAGATACTAAAGCGACAGAATCAAAAGAATGGATTCTAGATAAACCTACATACAACTGTCCATGGTTAAACACTGGATTTGATAGGTCTAAACATGTATTGTCAAAGATCAGCGGTTGTAACCGCGTGTGTGTAGCGGCCACTACACACACGCGGTTTTAAATTGCGGACAGCCGCTGTTTACATCCGGTAGTTGCAGCCGTTGCCATTCGAAGTGTAGAAATATCGTAGATTTTTGTGCCGCATACCTACGCGTTTTATATATAGGGATTATTTTAACCAGATATTACAATAATATCAAATTTTGTATTTTCGGAAAGTTGCAAACTCGGCGCATGGATAGTGATATGTTCAAAAGTGTCTGTACGGTAGCGTTCTTTTCAAAGGGAATACCTAATATAACCGCAAAATATTCTTACATTTTTTTGAAGTGTTTTATTGAATATTTCTAAATTACCAGCACACGTGGCTTTCATATGAATTTCTAATATTTTATTAAGGTTATGAACCCTTTTTTTTATTGGAATGTTTATTTAATAACCGTCAAGTTTTGACGGGTACCATCTAGTCAAATAAGAATGCGTTAAAAATAAACTGAAGAACATAAAGCGCCTCTGTAAAACTCTGTCAGCCAATATACAATTTCCCTGCATGACAACTTACAACCTATTAAGCATGTCACCTCTTTACTTAGGATAACTAACTTTATCAACAAGAATAACACCCGTAAATGTGAAATTTGCAAAAGAGTAGTGATTCGGGAAGGGGTGTTGATATAAAGACAGACAGAACTTCGGTGGAAAAGAATGCCACGTGTGCTAAATTTCCGTTCGGGTAGATTTTAATGTTTCATTACAGAACATGCACACTCTAAATGTGGAGAATTTCATGGAAGTAACTGCCACTGTACTAATTATCTTCAAACGAATTAAAGTTTAACACTTTAAAAAGGTTAATGGAATTAAAAAGATAATTTAAAAATTGGAATTTAATTTTTTTCTAACAAATTAGGGAACGTCCATTAATTACGTGAGGCTTTTAGAGGGGGGGGTGTAGGGAGTCGAGCCGAATCTCACCCAGTCTCACGGGGGTGAGACTGGGTGAGATTTCCCCACCTTCTCCCAGGGAGCGGGGGGGGGGGGGGTCTCGGCAGTTATCACGTAATTTTTTTTTTTCCGCAAGAAACATTGTAAAATTGCGAGAAAACTGGGTTATATTAACTACACTATGTTTCTACACTAAATGTTTCTACTTATGTGTCTACACTAAAATATGGCTAAATCCTACACAATAGTTCCAGTAGTCACTCTCGAGACCACACACGAGTCCCCGAGGACTGAATTAGAATGAATAATCTTTTACGAATTTTAGTAGTTCCTATTTAAGTATTTTATTGTTCGATTTTCTCACTGTGATTCTAGTCTTAAATACTAGTCTTAACTAGTCTTAAATAAAAATAAGTAAGCAAATTATGTTTTTTTAAATAAATCCAACGCAATCCAGCACAGATTAACATATTTACACTAAAAATACGCATTTTGAAAAATCTCACGTGAGATTAGGGGGGGGGGGGAGAGGGTCGAAAAATCGCCAAAATCAACTCACGTAATTAATGGACGCCCCCTTAATAAAAAATGCTGTTTCACAATAAAAATGCTGTTTTGTTTTGAATTGGGGTAAGCTATTTATGTAATAAATTAATTGTTAATTCGCTTATTTAGTATATCTGTATAGCTGTAGTTGTTTAACTTATTTTTCAACTAAAAGTAATTATTATTAGCTCTATCCAAGTAAACTGATTATTTATAAAATTGCTTGTTATCCTTCCTATTATTCTCTTTAAATTTTGAATTTTTGAACGGTATATCTGCATAGTTATAGTTGTTTAAATTACATATTTTCAAACTAATAATGATTATTTTTGGTACTTTCCCAGTAAACATGTTATTAATAAGATTGCTTGCTATATTTTATTTTCATCGTCCTCATTTTTGAAATTTTGAGAGTATAACTCAAAAATTCAAAACAAAAGCCACCGTAGAACAGAGTTTATTTGATATCTCACCTTTCGATTTTGAAAACACTTATATCTATTGAAACAACTTATTCTGGAATACAACCAAGGGTTTCTTAGTATTGTGGTCAGTGCACCTTTTGAAATATGCCGACGATGGATGGAACTTCCTTATTTAAAACAGCATTCCTCACACATTTCAAATTTGAGGCCGACCATAAATTCTATTTATCTGTTAAACTACAATGCCTATTTTCTATTAAAAATATCTCTTGTGTATCCTGGTGGGCCCGTTATTAATTCGTTACAACGACCGGGGTCATCGTCTTCCCGCAGAATGATTTCAACTCGGATTTTCCTTTAATATCAGGGATGATTTTAAGAGATATCCGGCTATGTGAGAAACTCCCGGTTTTCAAAAATTCCAGTCTTCATTTCTGAAGAGTTAGAAAGATTTTTACGACTGCACATTGTCATTGAAATGTTTTATTAATATCCTTTAATGTACTTATCTTTTGTTGTTTCGTAGCAATTTTTCTTTCTCGAAGAGTAGGTTCTTCCCAAGAGAAGAATAAACAAGGGAAATTTTTGCATAAGAGACAAAGCGTTATTTTGTTGAGCAGTCTTTCTCGAGATCTGAGATTACGGAAAATCAGCAAGTAATACTGAAAATAGACTATAAACACCCACGGATTCTTCAAAATATTATTCTTTATCTATATATATATAAAACAGTTCCGTAATTGTCTGACAGATAACGCACGGAACAAACCACTGGACCGAAAGGGCTTAAATTTTCCATGGCGATTCTTCTTATAGTGTATATAGGGGTGCACTAAGAAAGATTTTGAAAAATTCTTCTTAGATCTTTTTAAAGTAAATTTTTAAGCATTCTATAAAGTTTGCATTTAAAATAATAACCTCAGGGTTATAAAATTTATATCAAGGGAAAGATTATAAAAATTCCTTTAAAATGAAATCTTTTTCGAATCTTTACCTTCATTTTCTGATTTTTTGGGAATTTTTAAAGATTAATTTTTAGAATTTAATTTATTAAATGCTGATCACGTGGTTTATTTTTGTGATACTTTAAATTAATTTTGTGTCACGTGCATAACAAGGAAATAAATTGACAAAAATATATTAAAATACAGTAAAAGATAAAATTTAAACACTAGACTTATTGAGATGGAAGTTTTTTAAGAATTTAATTCAAATTAGTATGTTTTATAGATATTAAACATACAAATTAATTGCATACGTTGAATTCTGTATTTAATCTGAATACTTTTTCTACACTATTTTGTGTATAAAAATATCCGTTACGATTTTTGCATAAATATTGTTTTGTTTCTTTGGCATTAATTGCATACATTGACCGTTGTATTTAATTCTAATGTACTCCGTAGCGAAGCACGGGTATTCAGCTAGTTATGGTATAAAATGCCCATTTTTTTCAAGAATAAATTTCTTTTTCTTCTTTTGACATAAATGTGTCAATGAACTTGCCTACATCTGCAAGACAAGACTTCGCTAAAAAGAGAAAAAAAAAGAGACACGAAATTTTAGTAATTTTAATTAATACATATCATTTGTAATGGAGTTTAAAAGAATTTACATCGCTGATTTTTGAAGTTCTAACGAGAAATTTAAAAATAAAAACACTTTTTAAAAACTATTTTAATTATAAGCATAACAATAGAAATCTAATGACAAATAGTTACCTTCATACCCCTTTAAATTTAGAATAAATACTTAAATGAATATAACTATGTGCTTCTGAATTTATTTTTCGATGTTAGAACTGTCATACTAAAGCAAATACGTACGACAGAAATCAGAAAAACAGTAAATCCGACGAGCACACTCGAAAAAGAAAAGAGAAGAATCCATTTTTTTTTTTCCTGTGGGAGAACAGGTTTCTAAAGTCATTATTTTCAGTTAATTAATTCTCAGATTCAAGCAAATATAACCTCAGTTCATATTTAGTAAAATATAACTGATTTTTCTATCTTAGGAAGCAAAACATTTTTTGGACATATAAAATTGCAAAAAAATTATATATCCGTGTTTCAGGACTATTTGCTCATGAGAAATATTTATGTTTTTGTTTTTCAGAAATTTGTTGCAAACATTTTGATTGAATCTTATTTATTAAAAACTGGGAATATCTCAAACCTTTTTTCCCCAAATAAATAAAGTGGTTGGAAATGAAAATTGAAGTTTCATTGCGTTTAATTAAATTACAAAATGTTGTGTTTGATGATGGAAAGAATTACGCGGTTATTACAGAAATTAATTATGGTTTTAATAAGGTTTTTAGGGTACTTTAGACTGTATGTGAAAGATGCCAATTATGCACGACCTCAGTTCAGTTACAGTATGTTTACTAAAATACTCCAATTAATTTTCAATATAAATTTAATTCAACGGGTTGTTCGCTTTAAATATGAATAATTTACTTTAAAAAATCCTTTGTGGTTTCATACAGTGGGAATTATTGACACGCAGGGGGGAATTTCATATTTTTGTTTTGTTTCATAAATGGAAAGAATTAGTTTTATGTATTATATTTCATGTTTTTGCAAAATTTTGTTCTTTTAAGCATTAATTTTGTGATAGAATAAAATTAGATCACTATTATTCCCCCACAGAAAAAAAGAGTAGATTTTTCTGTTATTTTCTTTTTCAACTTTGAGCATGTTATAGGCTGTATCGTTATGAGTCCTCAATTTCTTAGTAAAGTGGTAGCTTGCATCTACCTTGGAGACACTTGCGTTCTAATCCCTAGACCCCATGGAGTTCCAGTGTGGGAGTAAGGGTGTGGGAGGGGACAGGATGCAGGTGTGTGCAAGGGGGTCGCAAGCTACAGAGCGACCCCCTTTCTCAGAAGCTGGAATCTGTGACGTTAATATATATATATATATATATATATATATATATATATATACACTCAAGAGCCAAAACATTATGACCACCCCTCTGTTTTTCCAGCTGGAAATGGAATGTTCCAACAGGACAACGCCCCGTGTCACAAGGCTAAAATTGTGTTGGAGTGGTTCCAGGAATATGATACTGATTTCCACTTAATGTCCTGGCCGCTTAACTCACCGGATCCGATCGATCCGATCGAACACATTTGGGATGTCATGGGACGGCAGCTCAGAGTTCAAAGACCACCAATTCGCAATATCTCGGATTTGCGTGACCGTTGCTTAAACATCTGGTACAATCTGTCTCCGGCCATCTACCAAGGACTTGTGGCATCCATGCCAAGGCGGGTTGAAGCTGTGTTGCGCGCCAAAGGTGGGCAAACTCGTTATTGACAGGTGATCATAATGTTTTGGCTCTTGAGTGTATATATATATATATATATATACAGGGTGCGTCATAAATTCGTGCAAAGTTAAAAAATTCGTAATAAAAGAAGTAATGCTCGGAAAATTTTTCTGTTTGCGCCAAGGGACATTGGATTTTTTTTCATCTAACAAAAAACGATTCCAAAAGTAACCGAAAGAGGGCGCTCACACGTCATACTGAGAGGTGTTATGCAAATCAGGCTATCAATAAAACACCTGGCTGGAAATGGATCCGCTGGAAATGGTCCGCAAAAAGCCCTATTTCATTGATTGGGATACTGAATCTATTACGACGTTTTGAGGAAACGGGGAGTTTCGAGGATCCTCCACGAAGTGGTAGACCATCCTTGAGCTTACACCGCGTCCATGTTGTACAAAGTATCATGGAAGATTTGGCAGCCAAGACATCAACGGGGAGTAGCAATGCTCGTGAAGCTGGGAAAAGAACGGGGGTTCCAGAGCCGTCGATTCGACGTATTCTGCACAGAATGTTGAACCTGTATCCGTACAAAATGCAGGCACTTCACCAGTTATTTCGGGCAGATACAGATGCAAGCTAAAACGTTGTTACATTCGCTGTGGCATAAATGGAGAGTAACCCACAATGGTTGCTGAATGTTATGTGGACGGATGAAGCCCACTTTTCACAGCATGGTGACGTTACTACGCAAAACAGTCGTATCTGCGTGACGTCAATCCCTCGAGAGTACCTGAGCCAGCCACTGCATTCCCTTCATGTGACTGTTTGGTGTGGTTTCACCGCGTCTTTTACTTTGGGCCCTTTCTTTTTTGAAGAGCCTTGTCCTATATCCGGTTGGAAAACCTGTACAGTCACTGCAGCACGGTATCTTACGCTTTTGCATAACCACGTTAAGCCTGCATTGCAGGAAAGACACGCGTTACCTGTTGTCACCTTCATGCAGGATGGTGTCCCGCCCCACATTTCACGTGATATCAAGATGTTCCTGTTGGAATCTTTCACTGAAGACCGAGTTCTATAAGTCACGGTTATAAGGTTCAGTGGCCCTCACGATCACCAGACTTGACTCCGGCAGATTTTCGGTTGTGGGGATACTTAAAGTTTGGTGTGTACCTGAGCTCCCCAACCACTTTGGTGGAACTGAAAAATGCTATTCGGCAGATAGTCGCTGCCATCGATGGCGACCTGCTACACTCCGCTGTAATGGGCGTAGTTTACGAAGCCTCACTTGCCCATTACCTTGTGCTGGTGGTAATGTTGAAGATCTGTTACTTTAAAATAAATGCACAGTCTCATGTTATTGTGATATGTTTGATTTTCTGTTTGTGTTTGCCTGATTTGCATAAAACGTCGCAATATGATTTGTGAGCACCCTTTTTCGGTTACTTTTGGAAACTCATTTTTTTTACATGGAAAAAAATTCTATGTCCCTCTAATTCTATTGGCGCAAACATAAAAATTTTTCCAACCATGACTTCTTTTATTACGAATTTTTTAACTTTGCACGAATTTATGACGCACCTGGTATATATATATATATATATATATACAGTGGCTCCCAAAAGTGTTCGTACACTTACGATTTTCAATGAAATAGGGGTCTATCCATTGATTAAAATGAATATTTCAGAATGGGTATTTAATAATAAGATCTATAATCTATTCTTAACAAAACTACATGAAATATTTTGAAAACATAGCAAAACTTTATTTTTAAGAAACCAATAATCCAAAAGTAACAAAAACTTTATCTCACAAAAGTCATCGTACACTTGTACAAAATCTCTACATATTAGTAAATATTCTAATTTTTAAATTAATATTTAGTAGGATATCCTTTAGCATTCACAACAGCTTTTGAACGTTTGAGAATAGATTGCTTTAGTTCTTTTGTAATTTTTGCATCAATGTTCATCCATTCTTCCATCATAATTATTTTTAGTTCGCTTTTCGTGTGAATGTCGTGTTTTCGTACTCGAACCTCCAGTTCTCTTCAAATATGTTCTATTGGGTTTAAATGTGGCGATTGAGGTGGTATTTTCAAACCTTGTGGACAATTATAGAGACACCAGATGCGAACGTCGAGAGCCGTGTACTTAGGATCGTTATCTTCAAAAAAAACAAAGTTGTTTCCAATACTCAAATTTTGAGCTGATAATTTTAAATTGTCTCTTAAAATATTTATAACAACGGCATGATTCATTATGCCATCAATAAATACCAAATTTCCTAGTCCTGATGCTGACATGCACCCCCACACAAGGATACCTCCACCGGCATGCTTAACTGTTCCTACTAAGTTCTTGGGATTAAGTTCCTTACTTTTTTCTTCTCCATACAATTATACGCCCATCAGCACCAAAAATGTTCATCGGCAAATAAGACATTATTCCAATAGGTTTGGGGCATAATTATCATTGATAGTGCGAAGGGAAGCCTAAACTTTCTTTTTTCTCACTCACAAAAAATTTTCTATGGACAGAACGCCCATGTAATCCAGCTGTTCAGAGAACTCGTCAAAAAATTTCAGGTGAAATTGAAGTAGAAAATGTTTCATTGAATTCTGCAGAAACTTTTACAGCACTCAAACTTGAAGATTTCACAAATTTTTTAATTATAAATCTCTGATCACGTTTTGTTAACTTTGCCCGATTGCCTTTTCTTACCTTGTTTTCGATCCAATTTTCTTCTTTAAAGCGTTTTTTCACATACTGCACAGTAGAATGGGATAAATTAAGCAATTTAGCAATATTCCGAACTGATTCACCACTACTATGATGAAAAATAATAAATTTTCGAATTCTTTTTATTGTTTCTTTACGACTACGAGCCATTTTTAAATAATAAATAGAATATTACGGAGTAGTCAAGCAGAAATCAAAGCCAAACAATATTTTAAATGCCACCACAATTCAAAAATAAAAATAAAGCGCCAGAGGATAATTTTAATTATGTATTTATCCGAAAATATTTCAGTGTACGATGACTTTTGTGAGATAAATTTTTTGTTACTTTTTGATTACTGGTTTCTTAAAAATAAAGTTTTACTATGTTTTCAAAATATTTCATGTAGTTTTGTTAAGAATAGATTATAGATCTTATTAATAAATACCCATTCTGAAATATTCTTTTTAATTAATGGATAGACCCCTATTTCATTGAAATTCGTAAGTGTACGAACACTTTTGGGAGCCACTGTATATATATATATATATATATTATGTAGTAACAGAAGGCCATCTTTGGTCCTCTGTTACTGCTTAATAACGCCCTATTCTCCCAAAAAAAATCCGCAAAACAGATATAAATTTAGAACCGTGCCTTCCCATCAGATTAAATTTTAAACTTTAGAAATTTGTGTAGGTCCCTTATAAGCTGTAGGTCAATAAACCATGGCGCTCCCAAAATTAACCCACTGTGTTATTTCTTTGATACGCATTGTAGTTCTAAATTCCTTTTTTCCTTTGTTTGAGGCACGTAGCAAGAACATGCCGGGTGGGTGGGTGGAAAGATTAACAAGGGCTTACTTTGGTTACTAATACTATGTAATGTACGAGGGACCTATATTCCAGGGGGAAGTGCCCCACTGACCTCTTCCCTGCCTGTTAGCTTTGTAACGTACTAGTTGGAAAAATGAGACGCACGAGATACAATTATATTACACAGGGCTTGTATTAAACAAATAAAACTGTACACTATGTACAAGACAGAGAGTCTAGGCTCCTCTGCTTATGAGAGGTTCTATAAGAACCAAAATATCTTTTACATTTACAGAGCATTAACAGAGATGTATCTCTCCACTTGTAAAATCGGGAGCCGAGAGAGGAATTTTTCAGGCAATCGGTCCGAAACGGCGCATTCCCGTACCGTATTCGACGGACAAATTCGAGGTTCAACACCAGCCACCTCTCTCCAGGGCAGACACCCACACACTCCTCTCCTTTTCTTTTCAGCCAGATGGCCGGGGTGGGGGCGCAGGAGCGACCCACGGTGGTTTCTTGGAACCGGGAAGAATTCGTAAAGGGGTGGGCTTTTGTTTGGGTGGCCCTCTCTTCCCCGAAAATGGCCAAGACGTAACAGCTTACATTACTGAACGATCTGATTGAGTAAAAGAAACCACTTACGCAGACGGAATGCAAAACTTTTAATCCTAATGTGGGTGGATCAACCGAACCAAAAGTTCTACGTTTAGAATCAACACAGAAGAGGTCATATCGGGATCGGTTCGTCAGGCCCGATCTTGTTACCGCCGGGACCTCCCTAAACCCAGCCTGTAAGAGTTGAAATGATTCTGAGCTCGAGTCCGTCCTATGATCTCCAAATCTTTCAGTTTTTTTCAATCGTTTCGTGTATTTAAAAAGCGAAGAAGAGTTTTAAGCCAACACGAACTCTTAAATTATTTTAACACAAATCTACGTTTATGAATATATTTTGAATTTTCATGCATTTAAAAAATTTTCTGAATTTTACTGCGATAAGTGGACACCAGCCCTTAATATAATCTACATTATAGACCTCGGGTTGAACCTGTCTCACTGCACAATTCCTGTCAACGGCTATCAATTTATTGACTATCCTTGATTTAAACGATCATAAATATCCATAAACAATTACATTTAAAGAAAAACTGTAATGTTTTACCTGGAGTACAATTTAATGCTTATAGCGTAGTTTTATCGAAGGTTTTATTAGGGTCCGTCGCAGGAAAACTTTGCACGCGCGCATGACTCGGAACTCTTATGTAAAAATTTTAGAATATTCTAGAAAAAATCACGTATTTTTACTTTACAAATTTTGACAGATGAAAAACGAAATTTTGGAAGGGGTGGAGGGAAAACAACTGTTTAGATCTTCCTAAAAAATTGTAATAATTGAAAATTCTGTTTCTGTATGCTATTTAGATGTCCAAACTTAACATTTCAAATGATGAAACATCGCCTGAAAGAGGAAATTTTTGTTTATCAAAAAAATTTTAATTTTATTAGTCCAGCTAAGGAAAGAAAAAATATTACAGCCTTTTCCCAATAAGCAAAAGAAATGAATAAAAAAGTGTTTCTCAAAATAATGAAGAAGAGTATAATTCCATTATTGAGATATCAATAATACGAAATATTTAATTTCATGATAATAAAATAAACCTTCTTTTCGGGCAATATAGATTTAGCTTAAATTCTTCGTAGCCTAAATGTATTCTATATGCATAAAACAGTTCCGTAACTGACTCACTGATTGACTAACTGACATAGAACGCACAGACCAAACCGCTGGACCTATAGGGCTGAAATTTTGCATGGCGATTCTTCTTATGGTGTAGTGCTGCACTAAGAAAGATTTTTTAAAAATTCTTCTGAGATTTTTTAAAATTAAATTTTTAAGCTGTTTTTGTAACTTTTTAAAGTTTGCATTTAAAATAATAATTTGGGGGTTATAAAATTTATATCACGAGAAAGATCAGAAAAATTCCTTTAAAATGAAATTTTTTTCGAACCTTTACCTCTATTTTTTGATTTTTGGTGAATTTTTAAAAATTCATTTTTAGAATTTAATTTATTAAATGCCGATCACGTGATTTCTTCTTCTGATACTTTCAATAAATTTATCGTTACGTGGATAACAACTTAATAGACAATAAATTATTTTTTTTTCTTTCTAATGTAGCAGACGATTGGATATTATCCAAAAAAAAATAAATATCCCTTACGATTTTTTTATAAATATATATATATATATATATATATATATATATATATATATATATACATATTACATCAATTGTACACATTGATCGTCGTATTTATTATAAATATATATATTTATTTTTTTTGGCATTAATTGCATACATTGATCGTTGTATTTAATTTTAATGTACTCCGTAGCGAAGTGCGGGATTTCAGCTAGTGGGTGGTATAGCTAAGGTTATCACAACTGTGAAAATATGAAATCAGGGATTATTCACGTCATTCTCAAGAAATTGTTGAGAAAACGAGATTTTACGGTATGGAAACAATCAAAATTTATTTATAGTACAATAAAAAAGCAATAAGGTTCTCTGAGTGGCTTTTAATACTCTGATCATATTACATATTTTCCAGTGTGAGAAGAGAGGAAAAAACAAATTCTAGCATCGCGTCCCATTGGAAATATGATACCAAGGAAAGTGGCAATATAATTCACGTTCCTTCGATGCATTACCCGATATATAATTCTCCTGAATATTTGAAATCACATCAGGCGTGTAACTTTACATCTCTTGAAATTTCTATTTCCGAGGTTCTTCATGAATAACTCAGCGTGCAGCCATTGATATTTTGATTACAAATGCAGTCAGGATTTGGCAATAAAACGATACACTGCATTCGGAATTCAATACATTAAACAAGAGCATATTGTTTATTTAAATATGAATGCAACAGGACATTAGATGAGAATATAGATTATTACGCCCATAAAGAGATGGTTTATTTAGATTCGTCGTAAAAGTAAATTGCTTGAATGCAGAGATTCGTAGCGGCCCAAAATACTTTTTCGAATAGCTCTCTACGATTCTAAAAATGGCTTTAATATTTTTAGGATTATTTAAACTTAATTCAGGCTACAGTAAAAATGGTCAAAATATGTTAAATAAAATTTTTTGAAATTTAACAAATACCATTTTTAAGTCTCTGTTCTTTGGTTCACTATTTTAATGTAAAACATTGCATTTTATGTTTGTCTGCAAACTTAAATAGCATAGCAATTCAAAAATTTTGGAGTTAAGAAGCTCATTAGATCATTTCAATAGCATATCGAGGCTATTTGCAAGCTTAGCTTGCCTGTCTACTTACAGTCATTTAGTTTATATATATATATATATATATATATATATATATATATATATATATATATATATATATATATATGTATGTATGTATGTAAGTAATATATCCATTACATTCTTCCTTAAAATGCAACCTGAAAAGGAAAACTAGCTCATATTTACAAGGCTGGAGCTAGACTCAGCCTGAAAGGAATTAAATTTTGATGCAGTCTGACCGAATAGACGACGGCTCGGGAGTGAATATACCACCTTTCAACCTTAAGCGTGAGAGGCGAAAAAAACATGTGTCTGTTATTTTGAATGGTCAGCAAAATATTGGGGCTGGCGATGCGAACCCACGCTATTTTCCAGACGTATACACATGTAGATATGCAAGGCATGCACTTTATGGGAAATTCTGTTGCTATGGGTTTTAAAGCGATAAAGTAATGTTACTGGGGATTGGATTTAGGAAAGGGAATTTAAATGCTAGAATGGTGGGCCTAATATTTAATTTATTACACACACACACACACACACACACACACACACACATATATATATATATATATATATATATATATATATATATATATATATATATATATATATATATATATATATATACAGGTATAGAACAAAATAATATGAACACCCCTTTCGAAATGTGTCGTACTTCGATCGTCCAGTACAACCCTTCCACGTGTCGCAACGGTCTGACATCTAGTGACGGCGCAAGGGAAGGTATCAGCCGAGCATTTGCAGGTGTGACAGTCGTGTGAGAAAATTCTGTTCCCAGCTAAGCGCCATTATGTCCGACCTGTCTGAAATGCGATGAGGCATGATCATTGGCGGTCGCCTCGCTGGAGCGTCCGTGTTGGGGACTGCCAACCTTGTAGGTGTTTCAAGAAGCACCGTGTCAAGGGTTATTACAGCCTACACAAACCTGGGAAAGGTGACCGACCGGGATAGACGAGGGTTGAAGAGGATAGTCGCCCGAAAACGCAAGACTACACTGCCGCGGATAACCTCCGAGGATGAACACCCGTCTCCGGAACCCCGTATCCACCAAAACTATTCAACGGGAGTTGCGTGCAACACCCGTTGAATAGCACGATAAACCGGCTCGCTATAAAAACCGGTTCGCTGTGTTCAAACATAGATGATGAAGTGGAACGTCTCACGTGGTGTCCTCAGTCCCCTGATCTCAACATCATTTAACGTTACTGACAGGCAGAGTGGCTGTTCCAAGCCGTCAGTGTCTTCGCGGAATGGTATGACGCGACGACAGTGGTGCCGAGACCACCGAAACTGGACACAAGAACGAGAACATTTAAACTAGTTTGACGAGTCATCATTTACATTGTTTCAGACCACCGTACGTGTGTTCGTCTGGCTATCACCGGCAGAAGCATTTCACGCTGACTGTCTGGCTCCTACCGCGAAGCATGGAGGGGGCTTTGGGATAGTGTGGGGCACGATGTCTTCGCGCGTCTTGGGGCCACTCGTAGTCCTGATGGGGAAAGATCGCAGTATTCTCGCAGATCATTTCCCCCCCTTTCCACTCCGTTTTCTGGAGAACGTACCGTGTTCCAAGACGGCAACGCCCCTTTTCCCACGGCTCGCCGTCTTCAAACATAGATAGATGAGCATGATGAGGAAGTGGAACGTCTCACGTGGTGTCCTCAGTCCCCTGATCTCAACATCATTGAGGCTTTGTAGTTTTTTTAGAAAACTAAGTCCGTGTTCGGTTTCCCCTTCCTCGCACACTACATGAGCTCGAGACCTCTCTGCACGAGGAATGGGTGCGAATTCCCTTGAACTTTGCGCACGATCTTTATTTGTCAATCACGCGTCGAATGTAAGTTCTAATTAAGGCCAACGGGTGGCCCGACCCCCTGCTAACAAAAAAATTTGCATTCTTTCACAGGTGTTCCTATTATTTTGTCATATATATACACTCACTTCCAAAAGCATGGAGAGGAAAATGTTAATTTCCGTAAGCCAATCTGAATTAAAGAAGATGAAATTTGCTGCAACGATAGAAGGAAGTATGCAAATATGTTAGGTAACAGCCAATCACGGTTTCGAGTCGAGAAATATGCAAAACAGGCAGTTGTATAAGAACCCGGCATTGTGAAGGGTTGTAGGAGTTGCACGTAAGTGCTGATGAAAGGTGTTTAGAACATTCGTACGATTTGTTTTCAAGCTAGACATGTTTCTATGGCTTCCAGAAGACGAATGGAAGATTCTGGGCGCTGTCGGGCTGTCGGACGCATTGAAACAGGACAGTCTATCACAGATGTTGCTCTTTTCTTCGGCGTTCATCATTCCGTCATTTCACGATTATGGAAACAATTCCAAACCAGCCAAACAGTTGTCCGAAGACCTGTAGCCGGTCGTACAAGGGTTACGACCCCCTCGGAAGATCGATATATTGCTGTTGTAGCCAAGCGAAATCGAAGATCGACCTCCACACGTGTGACATCTATGGTTGCAGCGGCCATTAGTAAGACGATATCTGCCACTACTGTTCGTCGAAAGCTACACATGAATGGTCTGTACGCCCGGGTACCACGAGTTTGTGTTCCTTTATCCGTCCAATCCAGAGGGGCACGATTAAAGTGGTGCCGCCAGCATGTGAATTGGACTGTGTCTGATTGGGGCAACGTTATGTTCACAGATGAGTCCAGATTTCCCCTAGAACCCGGTGATAAGCGTGTAAGGGTTAAGAGGGAACAAGGCACACGCTATAAGCCAGAGAACATCACCAAACAGCACTCATTCCGCGGGGGAAGCATCATGGTCAGAGCAGGGATTTCTTTGGGATATTACGCCGACGTGCACATCTACAGGCGAGGTACTGTGACGGATGTACGGTATTGAGATGAATTCCTAGACCCCACTGTGAAACTGTACGCTGCAGCAGTTGGTCCTTCTTTCGTTTTAATGGACGATAATGCCCGTCCCCATAGAAATTCCATCGTTGACGACTTTCTGGAGAGTGAGGGGATTGCGCGTATGGAGTGGCCGGCTTACTCGCCGGACCTTAATCCATTTGAAAATCTTTGGGATGCCCTCGGCCGTGCTGTATGTAGACGTTTCTCACCTTCAGCCACTCTCAGAGATTTAGAAACTGCCCTACAGGAGGAATGGCGATTACTGAACTCTCCAGTGGTCGATCACCTCGTAAAAAGCATGATCACACGCTGTACACTTTGTATGAAGGTGAGGGGTGCTCACATACCCTATTCATGTCGGATTTTGTCGTTTGTTTTGCATTTAAACATCATTTTGTTAATGACACAAATATGACGTCATCTTATAATTTATGAAAATTCAATATTTGTTCTATTTCTGTATGTAATTCTTTGTTTTGTTTCATGAATAAACATAGAACTACTTACTTGCAGAATTTCATGTCAATCAAACCAGTACTTGTCCATTTTTTAGCATTTTACCACTCCGTGCTTAACTTTTGGAAGTGAGTGTGTATATACACTGAAGTGCCACTGAATTAGGGATACCTACCTAGTAACGAGTTGGGCCTCCTCTAGCCTTGAAAATGGCTGCCACACGACGAGGCATAGATTCAACAGGTTTCTGGAAACGTTCCACGGGAATGGCTTGCCAAATATTGGCAAAAGCTGTCCATAATTCAGTAAGGTTCTGTGGTGCTGTGTGATGACCTTTCACGCCTTGTTCCAAAACATCCCAAAGATGCTGAATAGGATTTAAGTCTGGGCTTCTAGGTGGCCAATTCATGACAGAGAAGTCAGAGGAATGCTCATCCAACCAGCCAGTAGCTAACCGAGACTTGTGAGAGGTACAGTTGTCTTGCTGGAAAACTCCATTACCGTCCGGATAACAGAACAGCATAAACGGATGGAGGTGATCACCCAGCAACTCTACGTACCGAATTGCATTGAGGGAGGTTGGTACACGCACCAAAGATCCCAAACTCTGCCACGAAAAAACACCCCAGACCATGATTGAGACACCATGCCCTCGTACAGTTCCAGCCAGGCATGTAGGATCCATGGCTTCATGAGCCTGATGCTATATTCTTAGCCTCCCGACGGCGTTAAGTAGTCGGAATCGAGACTCATCACTCCATGCTACTCGTTTCCAGTCCTCTACACTCCAGTCTCTGTGCTGTCTTGCCCAGGCAAGACGTGCACCCCGATGGCGAGTATAGAGCAATGGTATTCTCGTAGGTCGACGGCTCCCGAAACCCATACGGTGAAGCGAGCGTTGCACAGTCCGTTTACGGACTGTACGACTGGCACCGTCATTAAACTGGCTGGTAATTTGAGCTAATGTTTGGCTTCGCTGGCTACGTACAATACGCCTGAGCCGTCTCTCACCACGCACTGTCAAGGCAAATTGTCCTTTGCAGTTTTCCCGATCGCTAGTTTTTTTCCAACCATCCATGTATTCTTGGTATACTCTTGACACTGTCGACCTTGAAAATCCTAGCTGTCTGACGATTTCGGAAATTGAATGGCCCATGCGTCGCGCACCTACGATTTGTCCGCGATCGAAGGCGTCTAAATCAGGCAGTTTACCCATACTGGCAATTCCAACAACTAATTCAGAACAACCACTGTACGCGCTATATATGCAGTTGCCACAGCGCCCTCACTTGCGCATACATGATGCGCAGCGCTACACAATTTGCATTGGTTTTGCTATCCCTAATTCAGTGGCACTTCAGTATATATATATATATATATATATATATATATACTAGCTGAAAATCCGCACTTCGCTACGGAGTACATTCAAATTAAATACAACGGTCAATGTATGCAATTCATGCCAAAAAAATAAATATATATATACATATTTATAATAAATCCGGGGATCAATATATACAATTTATGTAAATATATATATATATATGTATTTATAAAAAAATTGTAAGGGATATTTATTTTTTTTGGATAATATTCAATCGTCTGCTGCATTAGAAAGAAAAAAAAAATTTTTTGTCTATTTAGTTGTTATGCACGTGACGATAAATATATTTAAAGTACCAGAAAAAGAAATCACGTGATCGGCATTTAATAAATTAAATTCTAAAAATGTATCTTTAAAAATTCACCAAAAGTCAGAAAATCGAGGTAAAGATTCGAAAAAGATTTCATTTTAAAGGAAGTTTTAGGATCTTTCTCGTGATATAAATTTTATAACCCTGAAATTATTATTTTAAATGCAAATTTAAAAAAAGTCACTAAAACAGCTTAAAAATTTAATTTAAAAAAATCTATGAAGAATTTTTCAAAAATCTCTCTTAATGCACCCGTACACTATAAGAAGAATCACCATGCAAAATTTCAGCCCTTTAGGTCCAGTGGATTGGTCTGTGCGTTGTATGTCAGTCAGTCAGTCAGTCAGTCAGTCAATTCCGAAACTATTTTATATATATACTAGCTGAAAACCCGCGCTTCGCTACGGAGTACATTCAAATTAAATACAACGGTCAATGTATGCAATTAATGCCAATATATATATATATATATATATATATATATATATAATAAATGCGACGATCAATGTATACAATTGATGTAAAATATATATATTTATAAAAAAATCGTAAGGGATATTTATTTTTTTTGGATAATATCCAATCGTCTGCTGCATTAGAAAGAAAAAGAATATCATTTTTGTCTATTTAGTTGTTATGCACGTGACGATAAATTTATTTAAAGTACCAGAAAAAGAAATCACGTGATCAACATTTAATAAATAAAATTCTAAAAATTAATCTTTAAAAATTCACCAAAAATCAGAAAATCAAGGTAAAGGTTCGAAAAAGATTTCATTTTGAAGGAATTTTTATGATCTTTCTCGTGATATAAATTTTATAATCCGCAATGTAATTATTTTAAATGCAAACGTAAAAAAAGTTTAAAAAACAGCTTAAAAATTTAATTAAAAAAAATCTAAGAAGAATTTTTGAAAAATCTTTCTTAGTGCACCCCTACACTATTAGAAGAATCGCCATGCAAAATTTCGGCCCTTTAGGTCCAGCGGTTTAGTCTGTGCTTTGTATGTCAGTCAGTCAGTGAATGAATGAATGAATGAGTCAGTTACGGAACTGTTTTATATATATAGACTATTTTATATATATATATATATATATATATAAAATGAATATACTGGTCGACACTTGGACGATATTTAAAAAATATGAAAACGGGATTTTGGCTTGGCAGTCGCGTCTTGTTCAACATCAACTCCAAATCATTTAATTCAGTTAAACGAAATAATTTATTTATTACTTTAGACACATTCTGGTTATCTAACGAGTAAATCTATTTTGCGAAATATAAAGGAATAGAAGTTATCTACATATTTACAAAAAGAGAGAATGGATTATAGCTACGTCTCCTCAATCCATGATCCAATGACTAATTGCGCTGTTCGACTTCACAGAAGCACACAAAGGAAAAATAGTTTCTTTTTACCTCGTGACCCCCTGTGATACCGTATGACCGGGCAACAGCCCGGCTCATACGGAAGGAACGCCGAAGTTAGTTACATAAGGGGAAAGACAAAATCAAAAGCAGCTAATCAATGGAATAGAACTAAACTGTATGGCATCATTATTATAGGATAATTAATATTGGTGAGGTGTTTGAGAGTTATTATTACGCCCCCAATCCCACGCGATATATATAAACACACACACACACACACACACACACACATATATATATATATATATATATATATATATATATATATATATATATATATGTGTGTGTGTGTGTGTAATGAACAATCGAAATCTCATATCCCCCAACTGTCGAGTGATTAAATGTGATGTTTGTAAGTTATATTTTCTTATACGGTTTTAAGTAACATTTAATTTTCTCCTTAGTCGTTTAATATTTCTTTCAGATTTACAACAAGACAAAAAGATTTCTAGAAACGTGATCCGCCAAAGGGGGTTGGGCAGCCCCATAGTGCCTGGTATCCATAGGGCGGTATCGACGTAATGAGCATTTAGAAGTTCGGTAGAATGCGCATTAATTAATCATTAGCTGTTAGGTTTAACACTGTAGATCAGTAAATAGGAAAATAAGAGTTTGTTTTCCCTCGTATGTCTTCTTTTGTGGACAATAGTCGAATTAGTGAAATGGAAGCCCGCTGTATCTGAATAGATATTATTGATAATATTCCCTTGGCTTTTTACTGCACTGCAAAAATTAAAATAGAAAAGAGTCGAAGTTAAAACCAAACCATTTCAAACTTACAAAAACAAGAAGAAAAGGAAAAAAAGTCTACCAATTCTAGCAAATACAGTTGCAGTCATAGCCATCAGATGACTACGATCAGGCCCAGATTTCCGCATGGGCAAGTGGGGCACTTGCCCAGGGCCTCAAAATTATGGGGCCCTCTAATTTAGAATTAAGTTGTACATATTTTTGAAAATTTCCTATATGTACGCAAACTAAAAACGGTTTCCATAATTTTTTTTATAGTATATTGACCATAATTTCTCTATCTCTCTCTCTCTCTATTTTTTTATTGAGGGGGGGGGGGGGTTAAGTATAGTTTTATCAAAAATTTATATCCACATTAATATGGTTGAAAGTATAATAATGGAAACAGTCAAAGATTTTGACCTACCTAGTTATAAAAATTTAAAGCAAGTGAAAGCATACTTACATCCGTAAGAGTTTCTGGTTTTATTTATTTATTAAATTTTTTATTTTTTAATTTAATTTAATTTTATTATTATTATTTTTTTTTTGGGGGGGGGAGGAGTTGTAATAACTCCTGACTGTGATCTATTTTGAATTCGAAAGAAAATTTCATGAATTCATTTATTAACTTTAAAAGTAAATTACTTAATTCGCATTTATTATTATTATTATTTTCAAATTTTTCACTTGATGGTCGAAAATGTTTTGAATTTCTGGTCCCAATTTATGGCGGGCCTGGGTAAGTGTCCTACATGTTCATGTGGAAATCTGATCCTGGGGGGAACACTTGCCCCCCTTTGGATCTGACGTTGGGGGCCCCCAAAGTCTGCTTTGCTCAGGGCCCCATTGGGTCAAAGTCGGGCCCTGACTATGATATTACTGAATACATAGTAAATGAGGCATATTCTTATAAATTTACTTCCGAAGAAAGTTGCTAAACGCTGTACTAAGAATTATTTAATTGAACAATCTATAGGATAACTTTGCGTAGATTTAAAATAAATTTCTTGGTCTAATTCCATTCTTTACTGCCAATGAAATCCTTTCTTTCTTATCATACTCTAAATAATTGTTAGCTAAACTGTTCATCTGGAGCACATATTTTCTTTACATAATCTTAAGCCCGCCTTCAACCCCAAGACCCTCAATTTGCGTTTGAATTTGAATGACAAATTACGGAGAATATAGTCTTATAAAATTATCTATCCGTTTTCTTACGATAAATTATTTGTAACTATTTTTTAATGAATGACCAGCATATCTTTTAAGGCACGGGGTGTAAAAATTTATAGTAATTTGTGAAGCTAAGATATCGCTGCAGAACCTTGAAAGTAAGCCTACTTTCATTTTAACATTCCTGTTCATGCATGTAAAATGTTTTGAGACTAACTCTCGGAAAAATTTATGTTCACACATTTTTCTTAATTTGTAAATAAAATCCGTGTAGCATTATATTCACTCTGATTTCATTTCGTTCTCACCGGAAGAAAAACAATCTTTTTTTCTTTTACTTTTTTTTCGTTTTCTCTTTGAGATGATAGCAACGTTAATTCTGTTCTTCAACTTGGTTAAAGGAAAAACTTTGTTACCACTTATCTAACACAAAAACATTAATTTTTTTTCTCCCTTTTCATGCATAAATTTTGCAGTTGTCTGGCTAAAGGGTTTTTTTCCCCTTTCAGCCTACCAGTAATGACGGTGAAACGCCATGAAATATTTTTCGGTCTTGCGAAAATTAATCAAATTTCTCCCGGAGGAAAGTGATGGAAGAAAATATAGAAGTTATTATGCTCGGGGGAAAATGAAAATTCGCTCATCACATCAGCTTTAAATTGCGGAGTGTATTTATTCATTCTCTCTCGCCTTGATTTATTCCAGGGAAACTGCAGAGATTGAAATGCTCATATAATATTTTGAAGGATATGAATAAAGTAAGTATGAAACAAACGTCGAAACGTTTTTCTTGCGAGTTTAAAGATTATTGAAGTATTTGCGTTGCCACTTAAGAAAACTGGAAAGCATTTTCGACATTAAACAATTATCCTTTTGAAATTAGAAATGGCTTATTAGATAATGCCTTCATCTAATACTTCTGTTTAAGTCTAAAAAAGTGTAGCACATTCACTTTTAGTAGAAACGAGCTCCTTTTAGGTAAGTAGATGTTACTGAAGAGGGTCCTATTTGATTTCACTTAAGTCTTCGTTTATATTGACCATTGAAACACGGTATACTAAAAACTAAGTACAGTGTGACAATTATTGAGCCATATGAAAAAGAAAAGGTGAACGATATGTCAAAATTTTACAAAATGATCTCATCCATATTATCCAAAGTGACCCAGATTTCGAAAAGATTAGGTTCATGATCGTCGGAGCAAAACCCCATTGGACCAAAAGAGTGTTTGAAGACCTGGAAGAGCAGTTTGTAGAACGCATTCTGTCTTTGGGGTACCCAGAGGCCACTGGAAGGGGAATCGCTTGGCCGCCATATTCTCTTGATCTCAACCGTAGTGACTCATTTTTGTGGGGCAATATTAAAGACAAAGTTTACGCAAATGACCCCGAAAACATCCCTGACCTCAAAACAGCCAGGTCATCAAAAGCATCGATGTCTCGACACTTCAGTGACTTTCGCAGAATTTTGCTCTTCGTCTGTGCCACATGATAGCCATTGGTGGCAAGCATATCGAACATGCCGTAAACTAAATCTGATTATCTGTAGTTACTTTTCATATATGAAAAAAAGTTTTGAATTCAGTACGTTTTTAAAATTTCATTTTTTATTTCATATAGTTCAATAATTGTCACCCTGTATATGTGCAGCATTGTTACTAATGGCAAGAAATGGTTGTCTAGATTTGTGAGAAACTGGATAATATGATATTACTGAAATATTTCAGAAAGAGCATTAAACTGTTATTTATGACTCGAAACATATTAAAAAAATAAAATTTGAGATAGAGAAATAAACTTTCTCTATTTCAAATAAAATACAGAAGTAATACATCTTTTCCGGAAGTTTTGAAAATGATGTTAAAAAATTTATAATTGAGATTTAAAATAACATAGTAGAAAATAATTCTTTGTTTTTATATGAATTTGTTCAAAAAGTAATGAAAATTTCAGCAATTCCGCAAGTATTCAGGAAATATTTGGATTTGAAAACATTTTGATTAGTTTTCTGTTGCAGATCTCGTTGTTCAAAAAAGTTTTCCACTTTTGCGTAGTCAAATATTGCAGTTTATAAGCATAAACAGATTGGTTACAAGTACATTAATATAATAGTTTCGCAGTTTTATATGCAGGTATATGAATGTATATTGTCATTGTAGCTTTTAAACATGATATACATTTTATACCCGATATTTTTAATTTATCGACACATTTTCAAATAACATTTATTTTATCATCTGTGATGAAACATTATACTCATATTATTGACAAAATATTTCGATTTTCTAAAATATGGATATATTAAAGGATATGAACTCAGATCCACTTTTATGACATCTATAAAAAATAATTTAGAGTGTCCTTTTTTGGAAAATATTTGGCAATATCATTGATTTGAAAATTTGTTATAAAATTCATTAAACATTTCACATAAAAATTGATTATAAAATTGATTATATAATTTATATAATTCATTTTAATATATATTTAAGTTAAAAATTAATAAATTTTGCATACAATGAAAAATTTATTAAAATAAGTACCAAAATTTTATCAAAAAATATGCCCATTAAAAAAATTATTTAAAAAATTCATGTCAGTAATTTAAAAATTCCTTGTAAAAATTAATATTGATATTGATATAATTCATCATAACATTGATATTATTTTAAATTCATTTAAAAGTCCATTATTTATTTTTAATGGTAGTTTATAAAAATTATACCATTTCTGCGCGTCAGCATTTTAAAATTCATTCTTCTTTTTCCCATTAGGCAAAACTTTTTTTTTACTGTAAGATATTTTATAATATTGAAGATCGAGGTTTTATATTTTATACAGAAAGTATACAGACCGAAAGTTATAATTTAGATGATGCATATATCCCATATAAAGGAATGTATTGAACACTCTACAGTGAGTAATTTGCTGATACGACACCTCTAGAATTCTTCCAAAACATCTCTAATATTTCAGCTGCTTATACGCTCATTAGAATCAGATTATCCTCCCGAATAAAAATCGAAGAAGTGGAAGCTTGTTACTCAAAATGAAAAATCACTCTATGAATTATCTTTCTAATACCTGTGTCTGACATAAATATTTTAAGTACAGTACTGGATCAATAAACTTCAAGCCCTTCCTCTGAAGAGCAGACATATTGATTGTAGTTAAAGTTGCGAGTCTATATTAAAAATGTGAAATCAATACCGTACATTTCCTTTTAATATATTTAGACCCCTTTGAACAGAGTTCAGTCATTATCGTTTAGATTGTATCTTTACTTGTATCGTGAAATAAAGTACTTTTAGTAGAGCATAAAATTTGTTTTTTCGTTTTTGTCATTATCTTCATAAAAAATTCGTACTCTGATCACAGTATCATTTTTCATAAATTTACCAAAACTTTTGAGTTTTAGTAAGAATTTCGAGGGAAAAATGTAGAGTCATATCAAAGGAATATTTTATCTTGATGTTTATTTTGGTACGAAAAAATCTTTTATTTTATAGGAGAAAACCTTAAAATTCAAGCTCAAGTCACAATAAAATTTATTCCTTTATAGGTGTATGTTAGTTGTAAGTGTAATCTACAATGTTCAACCATTGATTTAGTAAAGGCTGAACTTTTTATCCAAGGAACTGTATGGTCTTTTTCTATATATGTGTTCGTAGTATTTAGTAGCTGATAAATTTGTATTTCTGTAATTTAATTATTTTTTTTTTTTTGGAAAGGATAGGGACAATGACCAACAGCAACGAACTGGTTCAAAGCATTAATGATAGGGAGGGACCACAAAATGTGTGCATCATTTATGACGTTTTTAGGTCGCAGCAGATTCGAGATATCCTCCCGTAACAGCTGTCATAAGTAAAAACTAACAAATCCCCCAAATTCCTTAAAGGGAAAGTTATAGATATTAATTGATAATATATCTGAAACAGTTAGACCATAACAACTAATAGTATGGTTGGTAAGGAAAAAAATCGTATTTTACGGAAGGAACTGTTTGCATTGACTGACAAATTGTCTTCAACCGCTACCCAAACACAATAGCTATTCCCCGAGAGCTCAGCCAATTGAATTTTGTTGCAGAACAACTGCGCAGAAGTCGGACATTAGCATGGTCAACGCAAAGTGTTGGTTCAATTGATGAAAATCTCGACGCCAATTCACATTGACTTGTGAAAAAGGGAGAACCATATTGTATCTTTTAGCACACCGTGAGCTTGTGGTACTGGTTTCCTAAGACCGAACAACTGACCGCAAACCGAACGACAGTATAAATAAATAAATAACTTATTATATATAACTTATTATATATAAGCCTTTACTAAATCAATGGTTGAACATTGTAGATCACACTTACAACTAACATACACCTATAAAGGAATGAATTTTATTGTGACTTGAGCTTGAATTTTAAGGTTTTCTCCTATAAAATAAAAGATTTTTTCGTACCAAAAAGCGTTGATGTGGATGGTGAAAAGGTCTTCTTCAATGAACCGCTAAGAAATAACGAAGACTTTAATGAAGTAACAGCGTTCGCTACACCATATGGCAAACAGCGAAACTGGATTGGATCGGGAAAGAATTAGGTTAATGCTACTTATTCAACAGCGAAGTTTCCTTGAAGAGGCATATGGTCATGGGACTGCTAGTTAGGGTTTTCGCAGGATCCCTCAACGTCCTTTTCAGAAATTGTTTTTTTTTCTGAGACTTAAATTGACAATTATATAGTACTAATCTAAACGTAAGAGTTGGTGGACAGTATGAGTTTTGTAAGACTTTGTGAAACTTGTATTGGGGAAACTCTACGAGCATCTTTTCAAAATCTTAATATAAATCGCATGAATTTCCTTTGAAATGAAGTGGAATGGCGAGTAAAATCTAAGACACAACACCCAACTGGAGAGTGAACAGAATGAAGAAAAGTTGAATAAAAATGAAAGGGAATACATAAAATGACGTAAATTGGCGATTTACTGGGTGATACATGTTTGTATGAAAAGAAGTGAAATCCAACAGTCGCAAGTAAAAATTTTCTTCACCATCTTCTATGGTTAGAAGGTATAATATAAAAAAAAGTGAACATATGTAATTTTAAAAACCTACGCAGTATAAGATTTAAAAGCTCGGGCGCTAAAATACTTTTTATCATCGAACTCATTGAAAAAATATATACAAACATACATGTATACGTACATACACACACACACACACATACAACCCCCCCCCCATATATATATATATATAGTTTACAACTGTAAATTACTTAATAGGAAACAAAAATGAGTAAATAAATTTTAGGCGCTAAGCTGCTCACAAAAATATTTACGATATATAGATATTTAAAATTAAGATGACTAAAAGGGCAGATGCGACCATTTAATACTCCTATAACCTGAAATAAGATAGACATATAAAAATAAGCAAAAAACGGAATTGGAGGTGGTATAGTTGATGACTGGGGGGGGGGGTTGTGACCCCCCAACCCCGGTTAAACATGTTTTAAGCCTGGCAACACTCCCGGAGGTCGGCTATAACACCAAGACAGTAGTAAACAATTATGAAGACTAAAAATATTTTAGATGAAATAGATAAGTTAAACCAGATGTCTTTACAAATATAGTCAACTAAAACATAATTACAAGATGCATAGTGTTTTAACTTTTTAATAAAGAAAAATAAAAAAATTAAAAATCTTAATACTAAGATACAGAAATACAATAATACTAATTAACTAAATAATTACTCACTAACATATACACTATACACATTAAGATACAAAAATACTTAATTCCACACCAAGCAATGATACACGAAACTCATGCACACTCACTTTTATAGACTTTAAAACTGTTAGGATTATGAATTGGAATAATGCTCTACATTTAAATATTAAACGCAATATAGTTACTGACCAGTTAATACGTTGTCAACGTGTACATTCAAACAAAAAAACTATGGACGTCAGTATAATTAAATTCATAACTATAGCTATTGACCAGGGTTTTCCTGTCAATTTCCTCGTATCAATTCTAACCCAGTTTTTTAATTTAGACAATAAAGATTGTGAGAATCGTTTTAACATAAGTTGGCAACACCAAAAATTTCCCTAATACGGGGATATTTATCCCTACTATGTCTATATATAGGCTTACTTCTCCATTTGAAATCACACAGTTCTCAGAGATCTAAATATCCCTGCAAGTGTATATACGTTCTGTATTAATGAACAAAAACGATAGAGGAGTCGAATAACCTTTTATTATTGATAATAGATAAAAGTAAGTCTTTGTATTAGGATAGATATTACTACATGTTACTACAAGACGTTATGACTCTAACTTTACCATTTTCTTTTTTAAGTGATTTACCAAAACACAAAAGAACAGCATGCATCACGTAGTTTTAACACTATGTGTAAATTTGTGGATATTTTTGTGATTCTAACAAATCTGAAAAATAATTAATAATATGCCTGCCTGTAAAGAAACAACAATATATTCCTTTATCCAATAAAATGGATTAAAAACATCATTTATGGTTGTAAAAGAGTTTGGCTAAATAATCTATGGAAGTTGGTTATTGGAAAGTCTTTAAAACAACTTATTCCTAATAATACGCATTTCATTCCTATTATTATAGACCTAGTCAAAAATAAGAGCTCTGATTGTGGCATACATGACTACGAGACAAAAAGCTGTAGCAATATTTATTGTATAACTGAGTATGCAAACAATGGGTTCGATAAAATACCATTTACAAAAATTTTAAATCAGAATATGCAATATTTTCCTTTGAACAATATAAAAATATTTAATAGCTTCAAATATAGTAGACCGTTGGGTCGCTATGTTTTCAACTATAATAATATATCAAAAAATGTAGTTGATGCTTCTCCTGGTAATTGTGATTGTAAACATAATATGACCGGTTACAATGAACACTACAGCCACATTATAACAGGTAATGCTCAAATTACAGACAATACGGCTTTGACTAATTTAATGAATTATGGTACAGGCTTTCGCATAGGTTATAAAAAGAATGTATTCCAAATTTTCAAACGTAATCTTGATGAATTTATATATAAAACAGCTATAAAGCATAGTATACCTGTAAGTACATTCGAACAGTGGAAATTTCATTATTTAAGTGATTTTAAAATTGCTTATCAGAGAACTAAGCCAAAAAATCTTCATGTAAATTTGAAAACCTTAAAACCGTCTATAACTGCTTTACAAGATCAATTTGCTATAACATATGTTGATAAAGTTTCTGCTAACTATGCATTTATATGCAAAAACTTTTATTGTGACAAACTATTACAGTGCTATAATGATAATACTGTTTATAAAAAATTAGATTCTATGTCTTGTACTATACAAAATCGTATCAAAGCTTTATATCGCCGTGCAGGTTATGATATTAAAAATCTGAAGTTTCCCTATTTAGTCTTAATCCCTAAATTTCATAAATCACCTGTTAAATTTAGAACTGTAACTGTGGGCTGCAATACGTACTTAACGCTTGCTAATAATAAACTTTTAAATATACTTAAAATAGTTTATAAAAAAATAAGTAAAGAAGGTGGCTATTTCATAAATAATAGCTTAGAAATAGTTAAGCAGATAAAAGGTAAAGGTGATATAACCAACGTTAAAAGCTACGATTTTACGGATCTTTTCAACTCTATCGACCTAAAAGATCTCTATAGTATTATACTTGGATTATACGATCAACATGATTTAAAGACATATATAACTGAAAATAAATATCGTGCGTTATTACATCTTGTACTGAATGAAACAGTTTTATATAATGGTAGAAACTTCTATAAGCAAATACATGGAATACCAATGGGTGGAGGATGCTCATCTGCTTTAGCAGATATATACCTTCACTTTTACGAAAGGGGAGTAATGATTCTAAATGAACTTATGTTTTTCCGATATGTAGATGATATACTCATATGTTTTAATGAAAACTTAAATGCAATAGATATTAATTTTTACCCTAAAAATCTTAAATTGGTGGAGACTGATAAAGATAACGATGGAAATTTGGTATTTTTAGACTTGAGTTTAAATGTTAATCAAAATCTAATATCATACAGTCTATATGATAAACGCGAGTTTTACAACTTTGATTTTGGGTACTTTCTTATAATGAAGTTAGGGATTTTGATGATTTTGGGTACTTTCTTATAATGAAGTTTAAATGTATTAATATATTTTTAATCAAAAAATTATGAACATCTTAGGTATAATTCTTCCTCCATCCTTGGTGTTACCACTTTTGCAGTAATTGTTTAAATAACGCAAACATTTTTTTAACACATGCAGAAACATATTAATACAAAAACATGTCCCAAAATGTCAATAATTAGGGACCGTTAATAGCAATTAATTCGTGATTTATTGACGAGGTCATTATGTAGTTATATAAATGGAATGAGATCTACGGAACTTATGCTATGCATATATATACCGACATGTATATATATGCATAGTTATATACATGTTATTAAATCACAGTGTGTTATTCGATATTAAAAACTTTATGCATATACCGCTATGCTTGACTGTTGTTTCTCTTGGTCTCCGCCGTGACTGATGAGGCCCGCCGACAGCATGGAAGGCCTGGAGGACGTAATGATGTAGTCACAGCTTATCATTGGAAGGCATGCCTCTGTCTATATTCCCTTTCTTTCCCTTTTCAACCTCTCCTTTTTTTTTTTTTTAGTTAAAATACAGCCGGCTGAGGTAATATGCATTTTTATTATAAATATTTTTTTGAGCTCATTTAAGTTAATAAGGAGTAATAATTCGTCACCAGCCACCTATAGTGTAAAATATATGATGTAATATTTCAACAGTAAAAAAATGTAAATTAATGAGGCATTGTTAATAGTTGTAATTGATATTTTAATATGTGTTTAAATTTAATAAATTGTTGTTGCCTCTAACCTTGAATTCTGTCGTTTTGAGTTGGTTTTGCTTGTCATATCACCATATTAACATTTTAGCCTGTCTATTTTTTTTAAGTAAAGAATGCTATACGATCACTCTCCTTTACACCATGTGTAGAGTGGTTAACCTTAATAGTAAATTGAAATATAAAAATAGTAACTAACCCAAGTAAGAACTACAACAATGGTTTTCGAAAGCAGTTTTCGAAATGTTCCATGGGCATTACTTTTGTTCTGATTTCTTCCAAATTTCTCAGGATTGTTAATTTAAGTGCTTTCCACAAACCTAAGCATTATTCTTTGAAACCAAATGCATATTTCATATTTATAGACCATGAAATAAAGCAAAAACACAAAAAAACAGCAGGCAGATTAACAAAATAATTATTTATGGCTTTTGATTCATACAAAAAAAATCATTGCACAGTTATGTTATAGAGAATCTCTGCTCACTTCTACCCAGACTTGGGTGTATATAATTTGAAGTGGCACTCTATTTGAATTTGATGCAAACACAGTTTATACATGAAAGAATGTTTATTGAATTCATTGCACATATAATTGGCTTTTACAGCAATAAGCATACGTACACTTATACGGAATATAAATACAGCTTTCAAGAACAATATATTTTCTATACTCACGAACAGTAAGTCAAACCAGCAGTACTGCCATGTAAACTTCTGACCCGCTAAGCACTAGCGCAGGATAACACCTTTTCAACCTTAACAACCTCCCCTTTTTCTTAATGACGCTGCGTGGTATTTATACTAAGCGCGTATGCCGAAATTAGCATATCTAAAGCAGCTTCTTTAATTCACTCAAAAGTTCGATTCTTGTGAATCGAATCTTGTGTATACCTTACAATGTTTATATAAGTACGGTAAACTTACCTAAAAAAATTAAGGTTTTTAAATGATTTGGAATGCACATGGAGTATTTTGAAAAATTCTAGAATTTTCGAAAATTTTTGGTGAAAACAGGCATTATTCTGCCAAAAAATCCTTATTTTAAATTCTAAGTGTCTTCAATTGTAGTAAAAAAGAATACACATTTTTATCCTTTTGTCTATAGTGTTAAAATGTAAAATAAAAAATTCCCGGTTGAACGTCCTTTGTCCACTTAAACCATTTTTAAACAAGGCACTGTCTATGTGATTGTTTTATATCATGGTCCGTCACATCGTATCGTGAAACTTATCGTATCGTGGCGGGCATGGACGAGCGGGCTCGTGTTTGAATTCTGACTAACGCAAGGAAGTTCCTGTTATGTGCCCTCATAACAGGGAGCAGATCGTATGATAAAGCAGCCAAAAAATGTGGTGTGGGTAGATGAATAGCGCCAAGACAAGTGTTACCGCGTCTGAAAGAAATATCAGCGTTCTGGAACCTTCTTCTTTAAGTTAAGATGCATTACAATCTGTAGAAGTGGAATGGTATAATTCCCCCCCGGTGTGTGGCCAATAACGAATCTATTATAAAGGCTGCAGAGGCAGGGGTAAATAGAGGCTTGTAAACCAGGAGGTAATAGAAGAATAGCTATTGGTGTGGCCAGTGATAGCGATCTAAAGTCTAAATTTTACAAGATGGATGGTCGTTATTTTATGGCCCACGGTAAAAACGTCAGATGAGAAGGATCAAAGTTGTTTTGCAAAATAAAATTATGGTGGGGGAGGTACTTCGTAGACTATGGACAGAGGCGACAGAGGTTGTTTAATAAAGAACCAATTGGGGCAGGAACCACTGAAAGAAAGACAGCCCACTGCCCAATGACAATGAGGGGCGGGCTTGAATGCCCCCCCTGTAAACGGACAACAGCTCCTCCAAGGACGAAAGGAATTGGAGAAGAAGCAGATCGCTCTCAGACTTGGTTCCTCAAAGTTAGATGATAGAGACTCTCGTCTGCCTCAGAGTCTTGGAGAAGTGCCAATATCCCGCCAAGATGTTCCTATACTTGAGATGATTCTGGGTCCTTGTCGTCGATGCCACCATCATCGCTGCATACATCAGCTATAGTAAGTGCCTCCCCAATAGACTCTAAAAATCATCTTTGACAATATAGTTTGCCTCTGCTTCTGGGTTCTCAAAGTTAAAAATGTTAATATGAAAGAGATTATTGTATTAATAGACAGTACAGTTTAATTGAAATTTGTGCATTATCAAATAAATGTATGTTTAAGGTCAATGCTTTGTCTTCCTTGCTTGTTCCAACCCATGCATGCATCCATTGTTTTAAGGTAACTTAATTGCCTACACAATCCTCATTAATAAGAACGTTTATTATATTAAACATAAAAATAAACACCCAAAAGCCATAATGCCCCTGTGGAGTCACGGTAAATGGTTAGGGCAATTCTCTGAGGCTTTGCTAAAATTACTACTACTTGATCCATACCAAGAAAGGCAGAGTACTAATTAAAAAGCGAAGGCCAATTTTTAAAACAAAAACTTAATAATTTATTTACAAAAAGAATTAACATTAAACCATTGCAACATATTCACTTAATTTACGTGCAGATTTACAATGCGCGCTCCAGGACCCATCTCGGACCAAAAAACAGGAGCCCAAAAAAACACGTCTGTTCGCTGAATGTTATAAGGGTGATCTCTTGAAAAACAACACCAAATCTCTCCGCTCGGCTGGAAATTCGGGGTTTCCGTCTCCTTAGAATGTTTGGATTTTCAGCCGGGGAGACAAGGAATCGTTTTTTAATCCCCCACGTGTTCAAAACCGGTGTGAAACGGCAAAGCTTGCCCGATAAACACGCAGCTGTGTCTCGCGCACCCTGTGAGGTCTTGGGAAAAATAACCCCATACTTCCAGTACGCTACATCCCATATGGTTTCGTTTTGGTGTAACACGAAGAAAATGAAATAAACAAGGACAACATTTTCGGCTCCGGCTGGCTTGAAAATCCACTAGAATGATATCATGACGAAGTCGACTAATACTCAAAGAAAGAAAGTTACACTGAGTAACTACTTTAAATTTTGTAGATATAATTAATAAGGGATTAAATCACCCCCCCCAAAATGCACCAAAACTTTATGGAATCCCC
Organism: Dolomedes plantarius; assembly: GCA_907164885.2. NCBI lineage: Eukaryota > Metazoa > Arthropoda > Arachnida > Araneae > Dolomedidae > Dolomedes > Dolomedes plantarius. Next base: position 213,130,776 of record OU015495.1, read on the forward strand.
TAACTCTCTATAAAAGGAATAAAAGATTGCAAGGGGGGATCAGGACAAGAACTATCTAGTCTTATATATATATATATGTATTATATATATATATATGTATGTATATACATATATACATATATATATATATATATATATATATATATATATATATATATATATATATATATATATATATATATATATATATATATATATATGTATATGTGTATATATATATATATATATATATATATACATACATACATGTATATGTGTATATATATATGTATATATATATATATATATATATATATATATATATATATATATATATATATATATATATATATATATATATAATAGATAAAAAGACACTAACTCTTTCCCCCTAATTCCTCAGTTTAGTTACAAATTAAAGTAATTCGCTTTGCTTTATTCCTTAACTATAATAACAGCAAATGCGATTAAGTTTCCTCGTTTTAATGAAACCAATATTAAAATTTATGTTTATTTTAATAAATTGACGGAAAATTTTAAACCGTTATGTATAAATATTGAAAATTATTATTTTCATTGGAAGGACTGGGAAGAGTTTATTGAATTGTTGCATGTTCGTAAGCTATAATCATGACAGGATTATAGCTTACGAAATCAAACCTTTGTAGATCAAAGCTATGATCTGCAAAGGAAAGTTTAAAGGTAGTAAAAAGAAACAATAAAAATAAAGAAAAAAAGATAAAAGAAAAAATCTTTGTATGCGCATAAATAAATGAAATTATGTAAATAAACTCGTGTTAGTGGATAAAAATTTAAATTATGTCCATGAAATTAATAAGGAAATGGGGTGAATAGAAATACATTTTATAAAAGATCTGATACGCTTTGAACAACAGGCGTGATAAATCAATATTCTGGTTTTATAAGAATTATGTTCAGTGAAAGAAATGTTTGTACTAAGAAACAAAAGCAAACATTCAACATTTTCACATTCATCCACCAAGGAAAAAAAATAGTGTGAAGACGAGTGTGCAATATCACGCATGAAGTAGCATCCAGTGCCACGTAACAAATTTCGCATTTATTCCACTTAATAAATTTTATCGAAATCATTTTAGTATGGATGATTAAATTAGAAGTCATCTTTTTTTTTATATTACATCTGGAATTTTTTGTAGCTTATCTTTCAAATTTAGCGGTTCAGTGATCTAGAAAGAGAAGTTGTGTACACAAAGAATTAAGTTGTCACTGTTACACCTGAATTCAAACTGAAGAAATAATATAAATTTGTTGCTCGTGCGTTGTTGCTCTAAGTGACGGCTGAAAGAACCGATATAGCTACTTGAAATATTTGTCGTTAACAAAACGAACGGATCCAGAAATAGGCTAACTAGAGCTTGAAATGAAGGACTTGCTTTGTTTCAGGGCGCGACATATTTTCAGATTTTACAGACGTGACAAAGATGGAGACCAAATATACAGAAATTCATGTGCAAAAGTTTGAGAGAAGTACACAAGAACGCTTGTCACCTGCAGTGACTGAATACGTGATGATACATCCTTTGTTTGGAAAGTGATCGACATACAGTTACAGTTAAGTGCTTCGGTGAAATAAATATATTACGAATGTTACAGAACATTCATTGAACTCTGTTATGAATGTGATAGGAATATATTAAACATTTATAATATATTCTATGAATATTACATTTGGGAATGTAACGAATTGAAGTGCACAGGGATAGATAATGAAGCCTACTCTCTGATTCCATTAACTAAAAAAAATCCTTTGAAGAACGTTTAGAGATACGTACATTCTAGGGAAGATCCTTGAAATATAACATTAATAGATTGAGCAAAATAAACTTTTTAAAAGTATGTAAAAATTATTAACATTTTTTAAATAAAAATTCTTTAACGGACTGGTATGTAAACACCGAAATATTTACTAAAAGAATCAGACTATACAAATACATAAATACATTACTTACACACACACACACATATATATATGTATATATATATGTAATATAATCATTACATATCGTTTTTAAAAGGCAACCTGAAAAGGAAAACTAGCTCAAATTTACATGGCTGGAGCTAGACTCAGCCTGAAAGAATTTAAATTTTGAAGCAGTCGGGTCGAATCATTTTATTAGGAGCATTTAAGTAACATACGTCCTTTCATTTCAGATGCTCGGAGCGAAGTGCAATATCACCTTTCAACCTTACGCGCTAGAAGCGAGGTACATGTGGCTGTTGTTTTGAAATGTCAGCGGAATTTCGGGCTGGCGATGCGAACTCACGCCTTTCTCGGGACATATACACGTGTAGAAATGCAACGTTTGCTGTTTTATGGGAAGTCCTGTTGCTATGGGTTTTTAAAGCGTTAAAGTAATGTTACTGGGGATTGGATTCAGGAAAGGGAATTTAACTGATAGAATGGAGGGCCTAATATTTAATTTATTACATATATGTGTATATATATATACATATATATATATATATATATATATATATATATATATATACACACACAGTGGAATCTCAATCTATCGTTTTTCAAGGGACCGGTTGAAATGAACGATAAATGCGGGAAAACGATAGATGCGGAAACATAACAAAGCAATATGATCGCTGGGACTGGATAAAATGAACGACCCATACGGAAAAACGATGGATCCGAGAATGATCGATCGAGATTCCACTGTATATATACATATATATATACATATTTGTGTGTGTGTGTGTAATGTCTTTTGGCTCACTGAAGTTTTTTTAAAGCTCATTTATAATTATAAAATAAAACCATTTCAGTACTTAATTGTTTAACTTTTCCAAGTAGTTTTAAATGATTTAGCCTGCAGTATGCATCATAAATGCGTTGATGTTTAAGAAAGCCCAAACAACAAATACCCGGCTAAATTAAAATTTCTAACATTTACACAGGATGCATAAAAAAAGAAAGTGTCCATTGGAAATATTAATTAACATCCGTGGAGAAATGAATATTTATGGGATGTATTATTCAGTATTTATTTAACGAATCATTATGTTTCACGCCGCATAAAACATGACTTAACAGATATTTTATTTTATAAATATTTTGTTCCCCATATTGCCGTCGTCAATGAGAGTAATTGTTTGTCGCGGAGGCAAATGAGAGCGGCCGATTTTAATTATTTCCTTTGCATAAATTGAGACCCAAATATTTTTCATTAAATCTGCCCGGGGTTATTTTTGCAACATCATCTTTCGCGTCCCCCTTCCCCCGGTTAAGAGCATTCAGTCTCTTTAGCGTTCACATCCACGTTTTGGATGATTTAATATATTTTTCGCTGGATCGAACAGCCGCGTAATTTATGGAAATTTAAATCTTTCTCGCCGAGTTGAGGAGAATGAAATTAGGTTTGAAGGCAGAGAGGTATGAGAATTTATATCAGCCGCGGGATGAGATAGTTATTTTTATCTAAGGATGCTAGAACTTCCAGCTTAAATATACGGATGATTGATTCTGAAAAATGCGGAGAAAACTCTTAAATTTTCCCAAACTTACTTTTGGATTAGTCTAAATTATTATGACTATTATTTTGATATGGAAAAAATAACATATATATTATTTACATATAGTCTCTACACCATTTCCCTAATGGAAATGATGAGATGATTTAATATTACTAGTTATATCAGAGAAGTTATTCTGTCTAACTAATTTAGGATAATACTGCCCGACACCCAATATTCTTAAGCTTTATAGAACCCAAGCTAATCAACTGAAATGGAGATTCATTTTGAGATAATTTAATCAGACATTCCTGTCCTTTCATATATTTCATAATTTCTGAGTCAGAATAAATTATATCTTCAAAGTTCAAAGGTTTACGGAGGGGCATCTGAAATCTTTTGCAAAGGGGGATGAACCGACCCAAGTCTACAGTTCAAGCAGAAAGTCCTTAAAAGCACTCGCAGGGCTAGGACCACAGTCTCCATAATTTTGTGACATACCTTCTCCGTGGTCAACAAATAAATATTTTAATTCAGCCATTTACTATTGTTTTAATATTTTTCAATAATACTTGAACGTTTACCCTTCTCTTTCCGCAATTTTGAACTGCTTGGAGCCACATTAGCAAAGCGTGGCTTATCTCCGAAAATAAAATTCTTTTACCCTAAAACAAAAATTTCTTGTTTTAGCCGACAGATGGTAGCAATCATATTTAAATGTATTGAATTCTCTACCTTATATATTATATTCCCACTTTAATTTTCCAGTATAAGATATTACTTTTAATTGTCTCGTCAATTTCCTATCGCTCGTCAGTTCTGGCTCCCTTTTAACGACAGTTTTTATCCTGCTGTTTCTCATTTCAAGCAATCTTAGTTTTACAAATATGCCTCACTGAGAGCCTGTTGTTAATGTCATAAATCACAAACATATGTTTAAACGTAATGCTGTAATTTTACATGCATCGACGTATCAATAGTGCATCGAAATGATGAATATGAGAACATGCAATGACTTAATATCAATATTAAATTCTTGCTCGTTGAACAAATTTTTAATATATATATATCTATAGGAGTCCGGTAGCGGAGCGTTAAAGTATTGAAATATACACTGGTGGCCACTATAAATGCAACACCCTGAAGGAAAGATGCAAATAACATGAAATTTACAACACGCATTAGCGGAGGTGAGATATGCAAATAATTAGAATTTCAGCGCAGACGCACATCACGCGCGCCTGTGGCGACAATTCAAAGCGCTATTTAAGGCTTGGAGATTTTGACGATTTCAAGTTCGGCAATTGTGTTTTTCTTGTGGTTTTTTCAAAAAACGATCAATTATGCCTCGTCGAAAACAGCGATCATCTTTTGATCAAGTATCCGAGTTCGACAGGGGAAGGATAGTGGCCTACCGAGATTGTGGATTATCTTTCAGGGAAATCGGTAGTCGTGTTGGACGAAACCAAACAAATGTAATGCGGATATGTGATCGTTGGATGCAGGAAGGTACGACGGACCGGCGTGTTATATCGCATCCACCTCAGCGCACCACTTCACGTGATAACAGGCAAATTGTGCGCATGGCAGTGACGGATCGCTCAGTCACATCACGAACCATAGCACAGCACATGCAGTCTGTAACGCATCATCCAGTGTCTGCGCGTACCATTCGACGCCGTTTACACCAGAGTGGTCTGTCCGCAAGACGTTCATTGCTTTGTCTACCCTTGACGCAGAACCACAGACGTCTCCGCCGCCAATGGTGCAATGACAGAAGGATGTGGACGGCAGAATGGAATGAAATTGTCTTTACTGACGAGTCACGCTTCTGTCTGCAACACCACGATGGTCGCATTCGAGTCTGGAGACACCGTGAAGAGAGGATGCTGGACAGCTGCGTTATGCACCGCCACACTGGTCCTGCACCGGGTATTATGGTATGGGGCGGTATTGGATATCACTCTCGCACACCTCTAGTACGCATTGCCGGTACTTTAAACAGCCAGCGCTACATCTCCGAGGTGTTGGAGCCAGTTGACCTTCATTACCTCCAGGGCTTGCCCACAGCCATATTTCAACAGGATAATGCGCGACCACACATAGCACGCATTGTCCAACGGTTCTTCGTCAATCGCCAGATTGAATTGCTTCCCTGGCCGCCTCGCTCTCCGGATCTTTCGCCGATAGAAAACATGTGGTCCATGGTTGCTCTACGATTGACCCAGATTCCATCCCCAGCTGCCACAGCAGATCAACTTTGGCAACGTGTGGAAGCTGCTTGGTCTGCTGTACCCCAAGAACTCATCCAAAGTCTCTTTGAATCAATGCCGAGGCGTGTGGCAGCGGTGATCTCCAACAATGGCGGCTACTCTGGCTACTGATTTTGGCAGGAACCACACTTCACAGAAGTCTATAAATTTAATCATTTGATACTTGGTCAGCATGTTATCTACAAAATAAATTTTGTTGTGATATCTCTTGTCTTTCTTGGTGTTGCAATTTGGGTGGCCAGCAGTGTATATATACATATATACACACACACACACACACACACACATATATATATATATATATATATATATATATATATATATATACACAACATGAAACATAGAGAAATGAAATTTTCGAGGACAAAAATGGTGCCTTAATCACCCAAGAGGAACAAGTCATAAATCAAATATAAACAATTTTAATTATTAAAAATAAACACCATTCTGCATAAAACAATATTCTCCAAAACACTGTTATTGCTTTAAAAATGTGATAAAAATTATTCCACTAGTATAATTTTAATGAACTACATGCCGCAATTTTGCATATCGCAGAATATTAATTACTCGCAAAGTGTTAGCTTTATTTGAAAAAACTGGAGAATGTTCTTTCTGAACCTGAAGTAGTTATTATCGACAAAAATAAAGTGATGTGGAGACGACAAAGTAATACGATATTATTCTTTCTATTTTAAGTAAGGATTCTGCTGCAATGCAATATGTTTCGTTAACGAAATGAAATAAGAACAGGACTGCAGATGTCAGGATTTCCTCACTTGTAAGATCAATGGTTTATTATTAGAAATGTATTTCTAGTATGAGAAAGTATTGCTTTGAAGGTAAGCCTTATACATCCATTCATTTGTAAATGTTAGTACCCGCGCTAACATGAAGAATACAAGTGGATATTCCTTTCAATATTATTTTATCTTTTTGGCAGAAAAAAGTTTTCAACAAATATCAGTTAATCAGGCCTGACTAATGATCCTTTTCTTGAAACTATTTTTTAAACAAAATATGGTATAACACTTAAGTAAACTAATTACAACTAGAGAATATGTTATATCCTTGAAAAAGATACCAAAAGAGCTCGTGTGTAATACTAGGAAAAGAAATTTTGCTTTCTTTCCTTTCGTTTATCACCCACATCTCTCTTAATATTTGCGTTATAACTATGGTGCTATTTGAATCTATTATTTAAGTATTGTTATATGAACGCGTATCATACATTTGAGATTATCTTGAAATAGACTTTGTAGAAAGTTAATACTGAATATACCCTGGAGACTAAACTGCAGGCATTCGTTAGCATATATATATATATATATATATATATATATATATATATATATATATATATATATATATATATATATATATATATATATAGTTAGTATATATATATATAGTATATATATATATATATATATATATATATATATATGTATATATATATATGTATATATATATATATATATATATATATATATATATATATATAAATGCACGATTAAATTAATAGATAGAAAGGGAGTGATCTATCGTACGCAGAAATGGGTATGCCTCCCCCTAGTGTATACAAACATTTGTGAGCGTAAATTTTTGTATAATATACTGAACTTTACTTGATTGTAAGAACTTAACTTGCCATCATTCACGAAGCTAAAAGACCTATTCAAGCAGTCCCTGAGAACTTTGAAATGAATAGTTAACTTTGAGTAAAACATCAGTCATTTGAAGGCCTCATCATATGCTAATTTTTTACATTTTTATTTGATATGATGCAATACAACTTCCAGTCCCAAACTCTCTCCGTCGTTCTCCACGGACCCCACCTGTACACTGCTGTGCTTCACTTCTCAGCCTTTGATATCTAAGCATCAAGGATCCAGGACTCGAAGAACAATTTTTGGCTGTAATACAATCACATACGAGGGTTGTAAATAAAGTAGCGGCAACGTCGCCCAGAAAGTCGTAGAACATCGGGCACAAACAGGATATCAGAAGAGTCAGGTGAAGCTGTAGTCGATGTGTAGAGTACATAAAACCGTAGATCCAGTAGAAGGGGTAGTTGCTGCGTGACAGTGTCGTCTCTACAGCTCTAAATCAAGTTTACAAAAAGTGTCGGGGATTAAAATCAAGGTTGGCCGTGGCTACAGCACCATCTGCACCCGGGAGTTGTTGGAACAGCCTCCGTACTCCCCTGACATGACTAGGGATGCGACATCGATGTCGATGTTTTGATAAAAACATCGATGTTTTAAACATCGATTTATTGAAGCCGATGTTTTTTTAACATCGATGTTTTGTGCTCGATGTTTTACGTTGTCTTTTTTTTTAATGAGAAAGTACCGTAATAAAAAAAGTTACCACGTAGCATAATTTTCACACTCAGTAAATGTAAGTCTGAATTCTGAAAAGGACGAATACAAAAGGGGGAATGATTCCTTAGCAAACAGACAAATGACAATTAACAACCAATGAACCAATCAGAGCGCTTGGAATGTTCCTGACACTCCAGAACCTTCCGTGGGGTTTTATTTTACAAATAGTATATACACGAGTGCATCCATTTAAGTTTTTGCTTTGTTTTGGTTTTATATAAGTTGACGTTAATATTATTAGTAATATGCCTCCCAAAAGTACCGTTTGGAAATATTTTTACAAAACCTCTGACAAATTGGCAAAATGCAATATTTGCCTTAAGTCCCTCAAAACTTCTGGCAATACCACGAATTTATCTGGACATTTGAAGGAAAAACATGGCGGTATTTACAAAGAGAATTTTGAGTCATCAAAGTAGCCGAAAGCAACCAAGTTTTTGTCATTTGTGTCTGCCCAATCAGAGAGTAAAATTAAATCCCCCCTCCCCCCACCACTAACGTAAGTAACAGTAATGTTAGAGGTTACTAAACCAGTTTTATAAAATGGATGTTCTAAAACATCGATGGTTTTTGGGCGATGTTTTATTAGCATCGATGTTTTAATATTGAATATCGATGTTTCAAAACATCGATGTTTTGTTATCGATGTCGCATCACTAGACATGACCTCTTTCCTATTTTGGAAGAACCCTGTCGAGGCATCAGATTTTCCTGACTTTTCCGTCTGTTATCCGATAACAGACATCAACATCCGTCGCTGACATCAACACCCAACACCGATCTTGATTTCTGGGACGCTTATCACATTTTTAAAAATTCGGGTTCTTCGGATAATGATTTGTCAAGCACCCCTGTTTTTCCTCAACTGTGGAAAGGGTTTGTTTAGCTGTGTTGGCTTGTTTTTTTCAATTTCTCCCCCCTCTTTTTGCCACTAGATGGCGCTGCTTGCCCTATTTCGGCCTCTCCGCTGCTTCGTGTCTTTGCACGCGCGGATTATTTAAGTGCGTGTGCACTGGGTCTGGTTGCTTAGTTTTCGGCTTTTTTGAGCTGCCACTCAGTTCGTTGCACTGATGAAGAAGCTCCTTTGTAGATTCGAAACGGCCGTATGCAAAATAATTGCATCTTATTTGTGCTTTACTTACGTTGGTTTTCCTGTTTACACGACACCTTGCCGACGGCTTCCTGACATCTGGCAAAAGGTACATGACTCTGCTGGTGGTTATATTGAAGGAATGTAGTGCAATTTTGCCTGTACGTTCATTAAAAATGTTTTAAGGGTATGTTGCCATTACTTTATTTTCAAACCCTCGTATATACCGTAACGCAAACACAGGAAATTAAAGGCAATTATTATTATTAATCAACACTTCTTAATATTCTAAAATATCCTATTCATAAAGCATATACACAGTTGACGCGCCTGTGATAGCCGTCTCGGCTCTCTAGAACCTCCTCCTAGTTCTTGTCTTTTTGAGACTTCTGTTCAGGAGTTGGCGACTGTTTTGGTATTGGCGGTCGCCAATAGTCCTCGCTTCGTTTAAACTAAAGTTAGTAGAGTCTAAGAGGTGCTGTGATATATGTATTACTTTAACTGCATTTCTATTGTATTATAAATACGTTTAATACAAAAGATTGGTCCAGAATTTTAATAAATGTATTTTTTTTTTAACATTTGTTTAAGCTTTTTTTTAACATTTATTCATGTCTTTATTTCTTATAAAGACAAGAATAAATGTCTATATTTCTTATGTTTATTTTGCACTTTCATCCTTGACTTTAAAATCGTTAAATGCGAGTATAATTTTGCATAATTGAGGTGCCCCTCGTTGTTAAAACATCGTTACTGAATAAATGACGCAATACAAGTCATTATTATTCTCTGACACTCTTTACACATATAGAAATATCACGTTATGTTAAATCAAGTAACGTTATTGTGTTCTCGTATTTTAAACGAACAAAACTGCATGAATGGATAAAAAGAAATTTTCAACCATGGAATTCTAAGATACAAATTTCGACGCGTTTTTAAGCTATGAAGAGCGAATAAAAATTTCGGTTTTGCATTTATTTGATGAACGGATCACTGAAGCCCTCTGTAAACAACTCATTCCATAACACAGGAACTCGCTTTAAAAAAATATAGGGAGCGGAACCTATTCAAACCCGTACCTCTAACTACTTATCAAAATAATAATAGGGAATTTTTTTCTATTTTTCCAACATTTTGAACAAATTCTTTGCGCAAGAGAGTATAATTCTTTCATCTCTTTAATCCCGAATCGGGGAAAAGCGAAACTTTCAAGAACTGGCGGAAAGGCACTTCTACTTCCATCCGCGACAATAAAAACTGCAGACTCATGAAAAGACGCGAGAAAGCGGATTTGGATTGATTCTAGTGCTCGCGAGACAAAGGAATGATTCGTTCAATTACATTTCCCGGCACGACGGCAGACTCCTCCAAAACTCAAGCAGCTCCTTGGCGCTTTTTTTCTTTCCATCATGCGCTATTCAAGAATTAGAGCACTTAAAATGAAAAAGGATAGTAGTTATTTTATATGTTGGAATTGCAGATAAGCAAAGGAATGGGGGGAAACATTATGAATATAACGTTGCTTTTAATAGTATGGCGCAGAGGTGGGGAAACTTTTTACCATTAGAGGCCACATGTAAGTTAGGTAGAAATATAGGAGGCCGCATAAGTCGATGAACCTATAAATGCGAATTTTATCGAATTACTAGCTGGAAACCCGCGCTTCGCTACGGAGTACATTCAAATTAAATACAACGGTCAATGTATGCAATTTATGCCAAAAAATAAATATATATATTTATAATAAATGCGACGATCAATGTATACAATTGATGTAAAATATATATATATATATATATATTTATAAAAAAATCGTAAGGGATATTTATTTTTTTTTGGATAATATCCAATCGTCTGCTGCATTAGAAAGAAAAAGAATATCATTTTTGTCTATTTAGTTGTTATGCACGTGACGATACATTTATTTAAAGTACCAGAAAAAGAAATCACGTGATCAACATTTAATAAATTAAATTCTAAAAATTAATTTTTAAAAATTCACCAAAAATCAAAAAATCGAGGTAAAGGTTCAAAAAGCTTTCATTTTTAAGGAATTTTTAGGATCTTTCTCGTGATATAAATTTTATAACCCTCAATGTATTATTTTAAATGCAAACGTAAAAAAAGTTTAAAAATTTAATTTAAATAAATCTAAGAAGAATTTTTGAAAAATCTCTCTTAGTGCACCCCTACACTATTAGAAGAATCGCCATGCAAAATTTCGGCCCTTTAGGTCCAGCGGTTTGGTCTGTGCGTTGTATGTCAGTCAGTCAGTCAGTGAATGAATGAGTCAGTTACGGAACTGTTTTATATATATAGATTATACTTAGGTATAGTTTTAACAATTTGGTGCATTGTATAGAAAAATAACAACAAAAATTTAAGTCCTTATTTATTTACTATTTGACTTAAAAAGTTACAATATAAAATATTTTTGTATTCACATAAGGGTAAAAACTTGTTATAACATTAATCATTAATTGTTAATTTTTTTAAAAAAATTATAGGATTCATAGATGCCACTGTAATTTTTTACATTTCACTGTTGGTATTTTTATTCATGTAAGCACATATATATATATCCAGATTTTTAAATTTTCATTAACAGCTACATATTTAAATACCACTTCAAATAAAAATAATAAAATAGAAGTATTTTAAAATAATTTTAACATTATAAAGAAATACAATAGAATAATAATAGTATTAAATTATAAATAACTGACATAGCAACAGTTCCTAAAGTAATTTGAAGGCCGCACTTCAAAGGACGTTGCCTGATATTTTAACAGTGCTAGTGAACGAGATATTTTTATGGCGCTGGTAAAATTACGTATGAAATTATTTTCTTAAATGTTGGTGTCATGCGCCTTGCATTTTGCTTCCTATTTGGAGCAGAAATTAAGCATTTCGTTTTAATAGAAAAATTCTGAAAAGGGATGAATTAAAAAGGAGGAATCAGGGTTTATCATTTGTATAGGGTCATGTGCAGGGCACGATTTAGAAAATTCTCGACTGTGGGCACAACTCTGAATGGGGGTCCCCTAACACTGATGTGGGCTTAACATTTCCAAAATTGACACACACAAAAAAAATAATCCTGAATCATTGTGAAAGTACCAAGAATTGGCTATTTGAAGCGCAGAAGCCTAGAACATTATCAAATAACAAAAAGCAACTTCATCATTAAAACACCAATACAATGCAACCAGAAAAAATTATTAATCCCTCATATACGCTATAAAATACATGTAATGAACTATACATATAATTATACATATGATGAACCAATCAAACTTGAAAGGATATATAAAAAAATTGCTATTAAAAAGGGTAAAATGATAAAAAAAAATTGAATTGGGAATTTTCTATTTTTATTCTTTTAAAATAAAATTAAACCTAGCCCCGGGGCTACCAGCCCTAATGGATAATCAGGGCGTGGTCATGTGTGGTAATTCTAAACAGTAAATTCATGATAGATATATTTTAACTTATTAAAAAATAAATTTCAGTTTAACCTGTAAATGGTAACATCTGTCTCTCGAACGGGTAGAGTTCATACTTTTCCCGCTAAGGTGTGCAATTATCGATTTGAAATCTTCCTGTTCGATATATGCTTCAATTATTCCATGACCTGAGGGTAATGCCGGTCCTCTTATACGGTGCTCCCGGAAAAGTGGCCAGCAAAACCGTGGTGTCATATGACGGTAAGGATAATGTCCAAGTAACCGTCTGCTGCATTGGAGAAGAAGAAGATTCCATGACCTTGGTTGTGTTTGTTTATCTTTGAGTTTTGTTTACTTTGTCGCCTTACTTTTACCATTCCAAGAAAACTCACTCGGCGTTAGAGACGGATATTACTTTAAAGGTACGCATTGGGTCCGTCTACCAGACGACTTATATAAATTATAATGGAAATTGTTCGTCCAGAAGATGACCAGGAAGCAAGTTTAAGCAAGGAATCCTTAAAAATGACAAGTTGGAGAAGGGTAAAAACTTTAGGTACTGTCCTTACACAAAAAAATAGAATGACGAACTACAAGTGTATGAAGTGTGATACACCTAATTGATTGGAGTGTTCAAAAAAGATATGTAATATTTCTGTACAAAATTTGTAAAACTTTTATGATGGAATTTTATTTCAATCATGTTTATATTTGTCACTAGTTTACTTTTTTATTCTATTCTATTTCTAATAATTTGAGTTTCTTTTGTAAATCTTATGGAAATTCTAAAACAAATTAGATTGACTTTAACTGAATAAAGTTAAATTAAAATTAAAACCAAGCGTAAATATATATTATAAATCAATACTATCTCAAATGCAGACCTAAAATTAAATGAAAATTGGAAAATTACATATATAATGAGCTACGAAATCTAACTTAGTCCCATGGATGTCACTTTAGAGTGATTACCATTTACGGGTTAAAAATAGTATAACTGTCAATAACACTTATTGTAACTTTTTTAAAACCTAATCTTTTATCTTTCTAATTATTTTTGAATTTATAAATCTGGTGAATTTGTGTACGAAAATAGTTATTTTTGAAGTAAGGAATGGGTTATACCGTTGTTTTTCGCGTTTTCCCAAAATTAATTTTTCCATCAGTGTTTCCTAAGGTTGCTATGTACTAAGAAAAAAAATCGTATTTCCCTTTTGCTCTTCTTGCAGACTCTTGTGGTGGTAGGAGTCCAGTTGACAGTTCGAGAATTCCACCCCCCTTAGGATTGATATTTTGAGGGATTGTAATGGCTCTTTCTCTATAGGGGGGTTAAGCACTGCCCCCCAATTTTTTATTTAAAATACATTTTTGTCAACTATTTACGGGTACATAAATACTGATAATCAAATAAAATTGGTATTGTCAGATAGCCCGAACTTTTCTGCAAAGCGCTACAAGATTCATTTTATAAATTTCGTCCACCGAAGGAATTTATGAGCGTTTAAAACACACTATATCAGATTTTCCCCCGAATAATTTAAATTTTAATATATTAATTGCATTTTTTTAAAAGACACGAAAAATGTACACAAATGTAAAATTTCTTTCTCTATGACGGAGTACAATTTTTAAAAAAATCTTTGAATCCAAGTCGGCAATCCGTGGACAAATTTTCTCCATATGTTAACATTGAGGTGAGCGAATCCTATGGGGTTCGTACATAGCAGCCTTAACGCAAAACTTCCCATAAAAAAGTGAGCTTAAAATGCCTTAAAATTTTGCATACGTTACCAATAAATGTTTATAAAAGGAATAGACTATGCTCATGATTGTTGATTGATTGGTTTTTTGTTTACATAGTTAGGAATTGCAAGTGACTTTTCTGTGCATCAGTACTCTGAGATAAGCCTGAGCATACTCCAGTAGCGTACGCAGAAATTTTCAAAGGGGGGTGTTATAGTCAAGTGAAATTAGGTTTTCATTTCGCATTAAATAAAGGGGTTGAGATGGGGGGGGGGTCCAAAGGTCACTTTTTTCAGTTTTCGGCGTTTATCTCGAAAACAGGGTGTGGCACAGAAAATTGTCAAACCCAAAAATTAAAGCTTATAAAATTCCCTTCCAAATGGTATATCCATGTTTGTATCCAAGTGTTACCGTAGACATAGACATAGTACATTAACGAGGCACCAGAGAGCAGGGCTCCATATCCTCGGTATGGATAATTTTTTGTCGCTATATTTCAGTTCTCAGGAATAAAAGAAAAGTGTTGACTTGAAAGGTAGAATATTAATAATAATAATAATAATAAAAATAAATAAATAATACTAATACTAGCAAAAAAATAAATAAATAAATAATGTGGCAGGTTTTATTTAAAAAAATTACGGTAGCAGACGATTAAGCAAGAATTAGTAAGGATAGTCTTGAGGTTGATCCATCAAAAAAACGCAGGTCAGAACCAGAAGCAACGACAAATGTAAATTAAAATTTAGAAGAGGTTGAAGGGAGAGTTAAGAAAGGGGAAGGAGACCAGGGTGAATAATCAAAGTGGCCTTAGGACGCCTATAGCATTCCCTTGGGTCGTAGTCGGGGAGGTTAGTTATTTCTTCGTTGTCTATTGAATATAATCTATTGTAGAAGTTAGATGCGAGATCTTTAATGTATTGCCGAATGGGTTCGATTCTCAGATCCCTGTGAATAAGTACGTTTTTAAGGTACCAGGGCGCCTTCCTAATACCGGAGTGTTTATTTTGAATTGTCTGCAATCGCTGGATATGGGTGTCAGCCGCTGAGCCCCAAACAGGAACGGCGTACAACAGGATGGGACGCAGTACGGTTTTATACAAGAGTACTTTGTTATCTAAACCCTTTTGATTCTGGTGCAGCTGGTGGGAGATATCCGTACGGGCTTTAAAAAATTTTCTAATGTTATGTTCGATATTTTTCTTCCGCGTCAGTCGACTATCGAGGTAAATTCCTAGGTATTTGCCCTCTCTCTCAAAGTGAACCAGTTGATCGCATACTGTGACCGCATACTGGTATCCTTACGGGCTTTAAAAAATTTTCTAATGTTATGTTCAATATTTTTCTTCCACGTCAGTCGACTATCGAGGTAAATTCCTAGGTATTTGCCCTCTCTCTCAAAGTGAACCAATTGATCGCATACTGTGACCGGAGGAAGTGGAATTCTATTGTAACTGAAAAAAAAGCTTTAGATTTTGAAGGACTTAACTTGAGCCTCCACCGTTCGAACCATCGTTCAAGAACTCCAATATGTCTCTGTAGGAACTTGTGCATATATTTAACATTTTGATGCTTAGCTAGTATTGCCGTGTCATCCGCAAACATGGCTAGTGTAGTGAATGGAGAGTTAGGAATATCATTAATAAAAATATTAAAAAGGATAGGTGCTAACTTAGAGCCCAAGTGTTACCGTTTTCGAGATATGAGCCGTTGAATATGAAATGTTTTCAAAAAAAGTGATAGTGGTTCAGGTATCTCGTCAAACTTCCTCTTCTAACTCTTTCCCCTTCCATTTCTCAGAAAACTCGTGATAGAGAAAGTTGTAGAGCGAAATATTTCCTTCAAAAATGTATAGTTATGCTAATTTATCTTCACAAGGTAAATAGTTAGAGCGTTTTGAAGTTTAGGGGTACTTTTCAACATTTTGCTAGTAAAATGCTCATCACTCAAGTTTCGTTTCCAAGGTCAGTAACTCTCTTAATCACTTTGTATGCTGTTTAATTAGATACGTATAGTATTCATAACCCATATAAATAATAAATTATGTATACCTGTACGTATAATGTATATCTCATAATATACAGAAGATCGCTTGTAGTACAAAGGAGGAAGTAAGAAAACAAACCAAAATGTATAAAAGTGTCACTTTAACTCAGATCATTTTGGAAAATTTAGATACCACACCATATGAAAAAGTTCAGTTACTTCTGACCTCAGTAAAAATTACTCCACAACACATTTCCACAAATACCTCCCTTGCCAGCATTCAGTGGAAATTGAGCAACGAATTGTCACGTCTCAAAGGTTATGGGCCAACAGCAGCTTTCTGGGTCCAGTACTTTGAAATGGTGGTGTTGATGAAAAAATTTATTGCAGCACAGCGCAACTGGGAAGATCATATGACATGTGCCGAACTGATGATACCTTACTTCCATGCCAGCGGGCATTTTCATTTTGCAAAGTGTACTCACCTATATGTACAACACATGCTGGGACTAACAACTCGCTACCTTCAACTTAAACAGGATTTTATAGATCGTGGATACTTCACTGTCAACAGAACTGGTATACCAATGGCGGGTGTGTGGTCTGACATGGCAATTGAGGTGACACTCATGTGTGACAGGAAGAGTGAATGAGAATTAACACGTGGACGAGGCTTTAGTGATTCGGTGTTGCGAAATGGGTTGGGGGAGCATCTGCTAGCACAGCTACAGCAATATGTAGTTCACTTGAGATGTTTTGTGGTGTCCATACTGCAAGAGGAGAACAACATGTTGAGTTTCGAGCATCACGCATAACCACAGATGATCTAGACAGAAGGAAGCTTACTCAAGGGTTGGCTGATCACCCGCCTTTTGCTGAACGTAATTGTTTGATGTAACTTTCAACGGGAGTAATTGGAACAAGTAACGTCAACTGCTAGCAGTCCTTGGAACCCGCACAATGAGCACTTTTGTTTGGAATGAATTTCTCAGAAGTGAAACAATCCATGAAGGACTCAGTCGTTCCTTTAGCTGCGATGAGCAATATGATCAAAGTTAATGATGAGGTAGTGGTGGTAGAGCCTCTGATGAAATTTCAAAGAACTCTGATCACCAAGAAGACAGAAGGGTATGTAGAGGAGTTGCTAACGTACGAGTTAGCCCCATACCGTATGTCTCTATTCGCCGAGGGGATAATGAGAAAAATCAAAAGGTCAGCACTGTCTGATGCTTTCCCAAAATTTAATCAACTGATCAATGTGAAGAACAGTTTCACGGTAATCGATGGCGACTTCCTGCTTCATAGAGTAAAGTGCAACACCAACACCACCTTCGCCTCCATCTGCGATCATTATGTATCGTACATGATCAACCATTACGGCAGAAGTTCAGCTGTGGTTTTTGATGGTTATGAAGACACGAACTCCACGGAAACAGACGAACAACATCGGAGAGCATCAAGTAAAACATCAGTGGATATTGACTTCAATAAGAACATGGTGGCTGCTGTTCATCAGGAAAACTTCCTTTCCAATGAAAGGAACAAAACCAAGCTCATTACTATGTTAGTTCAAGCCGTGGGTGCAAGAGGTATACAGTCTACTACAGCCAAAGGAGATGCTGACTGCAGTATTGTCAGAGGTGAGTGGCAAAACATCTCTCATTCAAGTGTGGGGATAGTAGATAGGTAAGACCTGCTCGTCTGACTTGTGGCACTCACCCCACGAGACACGAATGTGTTTTTCATGAAGGCCGGACGAGGCAACACAGAAGACAGGCTCTACTCTTCCCAACATCTTCAGGTCTTATCATTCAGCCAGTACATTATCTACATCCATAGTTTCTCAGGATGTGACACTTTGTCAGCGATTTATGGTAAAAGCAAAGCAGCAATAGTACAATGTTTCCAGCGGTATGCCAACATATACATTTTTCTTTGCGACGCACCGTTTTCGAGATAAACGCCAAAAACTGAAAAAAGTGACCTCTGGACACCCCCCCCCTCCCGCGGCACCTGAAATCGAGGGGACTTTATTAGGCGTTGCTCAGGGGACCATCCCCTACACATTCCTGATAAAATCTCAACCCCTTCATTTAATGCATGATTCGCCACCATTTTGATCTA
This sequence comes from Dolomedes plantarius, assembly GCA_907164885.2. Taxonomy (NCBI): domain Eukaryota; kingdom Metazoa; phylum Arthropoda; class Arachnida; order Araneae; family Dolomedidae; genus Dolomedes; species Dolomedes plantarius. The sequence continues at coordinate 213,149,311 of OU015495.1, forward strand.
ATATGACTGGACTATTACTATGAAAGAGTAGTTTTGAGCAATCAGTGCAAAGCGTAAACCTAATTAAATAATATATGTAGTCAGAACCAATGGGGGGGGTTATAACCCCCATCAACCCCCCCTTGCGTACGCCACTGGCATACTCTGTTCCCCAGAGAAAGTTATTATCTTCATTCTTCCATTTATAAAATTGTACTATATTTGTTTTTTTTTATTTATTATGTTTTGCCGAAATGTCAAAATTTCACCCATTTTATTTCTAGTTTTTGCACCCAGAAAAAAATTGTTTTAATGCTACGGCTAAATTTTTTCTGCGTTTTTCCATGTTTTAACTTACATCTCATTATAAAAAAAGAGAAAATTTCAAAATTTTCATTAAATAACCTACGAAGGTGTACGGATATCGTAACCACATACTTGCAATTTCAATTTTAAATAATAATGTAGGATGGCGCTGTAAGAAGCAATTTTCCCGAAGATACAACAACCCCACTTGACCCTATCTCTTACTGAAAAATGTATACTCCCAAAAATCTGATTAAAAAAATGGACAAATTCTTTGGTGACGTGATGTTTTGTTTATGGCCTCATTCCTTCCTGTGGCACAGACAAAATATTTAAAAGTCAATCTCAAAGTTCAGTGCTTTTTATGGTAATATGTAGGGTAATTATATTACGGTATGGCCCTAATTAATAGCATCATGATATTCTTTGCTTTTAACGAGGAAGGGATATTTTGAGCTAAAGCAAGGAAAAATAGACTCCTTTATTCATTAGTCGATAAATAACGTAAATATATTAACAAACCCATAATTCCTACCTTATTTGTTACGACAATTACATAAGCTTTATTTAATATCCTTCTATCATTGGGAACGTTTTTCCTTCAAAATAGCTTGGATATTTTTTATTTTTAGTATTTTCCACAAATTTTGGTAAACAAATTGGATATTTTCTTTGAATTTCAGGTCTTTTTGCTTCGCGTTTGATATTCTGAGCAACAGTGTTGAAAGCCGACGCTAAGCCAAAGAAAAAAAAATTCATTCCTGGATTTTGGGCTTGACACCATGCTCCTGAAAGCTGGAGAATCAGTGGTAGGGATTCTTGACGTAAAGATTTTTTTCAGTGCTTAGATCACGGAACATAATATTTTGTATACATAACAGTAGAATTTGCCTCTACTCTGTCATCAATTGAATAGTACGATAGAGCAATGTTTTTTATTAGTTACCATTGTATAAAGACTATTGCAATAAAACATGATTTTAATTAAAGTTCTTTTCAATAAAATCATACTCCAAAACTTTTTTAAAAATTTAAAATGAAAGGGTTCAAATTTGTTTATATAGAGTCTTTGATTCACGCCTATTGGCTAAAAATGAATTCCTTAATTATTATGAGAAAGATCAAAGGTGGTTTTCTTTCAAGATACGCATTTATTAAAAGAAAACTTAAAGAAAAAAAATTGGGGTATAAAAATATTTACGAAGTATTCTGAAGCTGAACGCATCATGGTATATTTTTGAAAATGTCGGCTGTCATTTATACTTCTTTTCACCGTAAACTGGTTTTTTGTTTTTTTTAAAAAAAAGATCAGTTTTTATCCATTTTTAGGTCTTTCTTGTCTATTTTGAGCTCATTTTCTAAAGAACACACCATTTCAATGTATATCTGTCTCAAAACAATATTTTTGTCAATTTCCTGAATTTATCGAAGAAAACAGACTTTTCGGTTTTTTTTTATAAAATCAGTCAACGGGTTGAAGATGTTTGAAATAAAAATGTTATTATTGGCACAGAAGATTTCATACGTTATTTTATAGCTACTGTTATTTTGGTACAAAAATAAGTAGTCTATTAATACACGATATAGCTGACTATTATGCAAAATGGGAAGTCGTTCAATATTTCACTGGTTTCCAGTTGCTAACAAATTTTTTATCTAATTTTCCTCTATAGTGGTACGTTCGAAAACTTTTTGAAAGCCGCACCTAATTGTCAGTGGGATACACCCCGTAGCAAAAAAATTAACACACTAAGAAGGAGTTGTCCGATTATGCCAAAAATAGTTGTATGTAAAGAACATGCACAGACAAAAACCCGATTAAAATTTTAGAACAATTGAATGATTTATTCCAGAGTTTGATCCTTACAAAGTGAGGAAGTCAATAAAGCGTTGGCCCACCTCTATCCTGGATGAAAACTGTCACCTGGCGTGGCATAGACTGATAAAGTTCCCGCATGATGTCCTCCGGGATTTCTTGCAAAATTGTTTCCAACTGTCGGGCTAAGTCGGCAAAATTCCGGGATAATCGCCTTACCCTCACGTCCCAAATGTGCTCTATTGGGGAGCGATCAGGCGACCTAGGCGTCCAAGAAAGTGTTCGGCAAACCTGAAGAAAATTCGTGGCAACACGTGCCATATGCGGCCGGTAATTGCATTGTTGAAAAGTTGGGGTAGAGCAAGAGAAATGGCAAGAAAACGAGTTGCAGAATGTCATCTACTTACCACTGTGCTGTAAGTGTGTAAATAATGACTACCAAAAGGGGTAAAGCTAGAGGAATTAGTGTTTGTTTTTCACATGTCCGAGGTCATTCTGGCATTTTAGGGAATGAAAGAGCCGACTGCCTGGCAAAGCAAGCTACAAAGCTAAACACCATTGAAATCCCTAAATCTAACATTCGCAATGAGAATCACAAAAAGACCATTCTCTTATGGAATGAGCTATACCAGAATTCATCGACTGCCTCTTTAACTAAACTATTTTCCCCCACAATTTAGCAAAGACTATATAACAAGCATTTGTACAGTGATTTTCACTTAACAAAATTTCTCACTGGCCACGGCAATTTCAATTGCTATCTCAAGAAATTTGGATTATCAGACGCTGATCTGTGCTCCTGCAGCCTGGGCGGGGTTCAAAATGTCGAACACTTGCTTTTTGACTGCTTCAAACTTACTGAAGGGAGAAGGAATTTTATTGTGGAATTGGATTCCTGTAACATTAGGTTTCCTCCTCCGCTTCATGTTTTGGTCGGCCACAAACTGGCTTTGTTCTCTTTCTGTAAATTTATTGCCTTTGCTGCTTCTGTTTTTAATTAGTCTTGTTTGTAATTAGTTTTTTTGCTTTTTTCTGTCGTTTTTCTTTGTGTTTTTGTTGTTTCTACTTACCTCTGTAAGCCTTGTGCTGTACTTTGTAGTGCACAAGGACTGCCTTATTTATAAATAAATAAAAAAAGGGGGGGGGTGTTCGGCAATCAAAGAAAATGGCAGTCCAGACCACAACGGCCAAAAAGGGGGCCTGTGTGGCGTGCGTTAGTAAGGGCACGATTCCCACGCTGCCCTGGACGTCTCCAGACGTGTCTAATTATTGTAGATAATTAATTGTCCAGGACGATTAATTATCTCCAGTCAATGCAGTTCGGAGTTTATCGAGTTAAGAATCACTGTAATCGGTAAGCGGTGTACCGGTCGGTGCGATCGTAGATTCAGTTCTCCGCTCTCTCAGTCGTTTGTCAATGGTTATGTTGGACACTTGCGGGCGGATCACACGTCGGACGGTTGATAACGACGAGTCCGGTGCTGTGACAGCAGATCTGACAATCGCTCTGTCTTCCCGTTCTGTAGCAGAACTAGGTCGACCACTTCCGTCTTGACGCTTGTTACGGGGTAGTGACATTATATAACGGAAACGATGAAGAACATGTAAAATAACCATCGAAAATAGGAGGCAATTGAGAAAGATAAAGAGGAGATAAGAAGGAGTGATAGTGCACAACGATAATAAGAAACGAAATTAGAGCAATTAAGAAGGAAATGAATTTCATGGCTGAAGCAAGGAGACCCCACACGAAAGAATCCCACGGGTCTCAAGGCATAAAAATCGGCGTGCGTGGGAAAATGAAAAGTGAGGGCAGATGTAGGATACGCCGCGTAGCAAGGAATGGGCAGATAGGAACATGTAATTAAAACCCCAACGAACAGTGGAGTGAGGGCGTTTCGAAAGTTAGAAAAGTCTACCGATCGGATTCCCAAAGGGAGAGAATTAGGAAAATAGATGAAGGATATAGAAGATAGACAAAGATGAAATACTTCGACTTTTTGGCGATGATGCCGCTGCTGATGATTATTAATTGATTTGACTTGATGGATCACTTAGATTTGTTCAGAATCGACGTTAGCCACCTAAATCAGCTTAGCCAAAGATGGCTGTAGAAATCAGATCACAAACGCATATAGTAGCTGAGATGATATAAGATGATAGTATCTGGTAGTAAACGATGAAGTTGATGAGATGATAATGTCGTTGAAGTAGAAGTGTACTAATGCCACTGAAATAGACGAGCAACAATGCCGCTGAAGTAGATGAGAGATAATGCCGCTGAAATAGTCGAGCGATAATAGTGCTGAAGATAGCAGAGTGAACGATGACCGATATAAATAGACGCCTCCGCCCCATAATCAACTTATGCCGTGCCGTACTCCCAGATGCCGAGTTCCCAACATTGCACAAGCCCACATGAAACGAAGGTACTGTATTTCCTAACCTGTAAGTTACAAATGCTCCTTTTGTTGAATTTGAGATAAGTTTATAAATTTATAAATTATTAAAATATACAAAGGTTCAATGTATTATTGAATTACCGTGTTATTAAGTTGCAGCGTTAATCATTTCGTGAAGTAATGAGTTATTGATATATTGAATTTAATAAGGAAATGATAAGTTAAGTGTGTTTAGTTACGTGTGTATGTGCAATTTATATGCAGGAATTTTGATTATTATTATTATGTGAATTTATAGGTGTGTCGTGCGTCAAATCGATGTATTATTCATTCAAGAGTAATTAATCATCGCCGCCCTATAATATTGTACCAGATTCGTGGTACGGAAAGTTATTTTACAAGTGAATTCGGTACAGATGTGTTTCACGCACCTTTTTCAATTTGGCGATTTTTTTTATGTTTGGCGATTTTTTTATTTTTAGCGATTTTTTTTTGTTTGGTCTGGCAGCCATGCGATTTGGCGTGATGTTTGTTTTTTGTTGCAACCCTGAATAGGTGTTGTGGTATTGTGTAGTGTTTTTGGAAGTTTAATATACCGGTGTTCGATATTTTTGTTGGCGTTTCATAGTAGCGGTTTAGGATTTCTGTAATGTTTTTGGAAGTTTAATGTCTTCGTTTTTTGATATATCTGCGTATGTTTTAAATAGATGTTGCGGATATGTGTAATGTTTTTGGAAGTTTAATGTCTTCGTTTTTTGATATATTTGCGTATGTTTTAAAGTAGCGGTTGAGAATTTCTGTTTAGGTTTTGAATTTTAATATAGCCGTTTTTAGATATATTTGCGTATGTTTTAAATAAGTGGTTGAGTATTTCTGCTGAGGTTTTGAAGTTTAATACAGCTGTTTTTAGATATTTTTGCGTTTTTTAAAGTAGCGGTTGAGCATTTCTGTTTAGGTTTTGAATTTTAATACAGCCTTTTTTAGATATATTCGTGTATGTTTTAAAGTAGCTGTTGTGGTTTTGTGACATGTTTATGAAAGTTTATTATTGCCATTCGTAAGTTTGTTTTGAATTTATTTTTATATTTGAGTTGTTATTGATATTTTGTGTATGTTTGTTATTTTAAGTGTAAAATGTCCGCGTAGGCCTGTTTTGGCGACAAGTTGGCGACAAAAATTTTTTGACGAGTATTTGGCGTCAAAAAAAATTTGTCGCCAAATTGTCGCCAAGGGAGGTGCGTGTAATACATCTGTTCCGTGAATTCAAGCAATGAAATAAATATGCCAGTTACCACAGTTGAAAAACAGAATTTATAAACAGCAAAACTAACATACAGTCTTCTTTTAACAAGTTACAGCAGTAGACAAAAATATTACTGCAAATCTTCGCTGAAAGTCAACAATTTTCAGCACCTACGTATTCTTCTTTAACATGGGGGAATTTTAATACACAATCAATTAATTCAATTATTAATTTATTATAAAATACGACCTTATAAATCTTCCTAGGACCTCGTCTGGCTATCCTAGTCGAAGAACCGTAGAACATCTATCAAGAAATCTCTTCTCCAAAGGAAACGGTCAACTTTTGCTGCAAGAACTAAGCTTCAACTGAATTGCTATTCTAAAAACCTATTTATCTCGCAAAACCAAAACCCGTGATGCCACACCGCACAACTAACCACTTTCCCACAATTAACCCAAATACGCTTTTATTGCTTTCTCCATGGTAGACGCGTGAGCGTGCTGAAACCATGGTTTTTAATTCACGAGAACTCCCAAGCATCGCGCGCTGGCGATAACACGCCAAATTGGCCCCTAGCTCGTGACAATATATTAAAATATCCACTATACGATTGCCGGTCATAAAAGCTTAAAACTACTGTTGCCGACCCACTCTTTTCCCTCATCGTCTAATCACTGTATCCCTGGAATCCAGATGTCAAGCGATTTTTCGATTTTCACAACTAGCCTCTTACAATCCGATGGCATTACCTCTTTCAAACACCGAAATACGCTCGTAATAATCACGAGTTCTCTCGTGGGGCATTGTTACAGTGACAGTAGATATCCGCAGTCAAAATGCAGCAGAAATTTTGAACATCATATGGAAAATCGCTCCTTATATATTCACTTGCTGGTTGTGAAGTTGTAATGCGCTAGAGCTCCAGCTATTCTCTTGCTGTACACCAAATTTTAATCATTTGTATTTTATGTTGAAAGATCTTTGCATACGAAATTTCAATACAAACGGACAACTCCTTCTAGGTGCGTCTAATTTTTTTTGTTGTTATAGATTGTGTACATACATACATACATACATAGTATATATATATATAATACTATATATATATATATATATATATAATACTATATATATATATATATATATATATATATATATATATATATATATATATATATATATAATCAAAAAATTAACTTTACCAAAAAAGAAATAGTTAATAGATTTCTAGTCTTTAGCAAAAAAATTAAGTTTAAGATTTATAGCCTACATTATCCTTACCTTTTTCCTACCATTAAATTCCATAAAGTACCTACTAAATTTAGGTTTGTTGCGTATAGTACGAATTGTTATAACACTTTGTTCAGTAAAATGGTTTTTAGCTATTTAAAAATTATTCTAAATAAAATCAGGGTTACCGAAAATAGCTTTATTATAAATAATAGCCAGGATGTTCTACAATTTTTAAAGAGTAAGAATATAGATAGCATACACACGTTTGATTTTGAAAACCTTTTTACTAGTATTCCCCATGATAACTTAATGAACATCTGCTCAGAAATTTATGATGCCTATCTGGATAGTTATTTAATCTTAAAATGTGACTGGATTGATATAGGTAAATTTAATATTTTTGAAAACTACCTTTTTAATGGCATGAGTTTCTTTAAACAGATAAAGGGTATCCCAATGTTTAATAGCTTTTTTAGTGCCTTTGCAAACATTTTCTTGCATTCTTACGAAACTAAATTTCTTAACTCAAATAATGTTACCGTATTTAGGCAAATTGATGACCCTATAATTTTTAACTGTAACGATTTGGAATTTCTTAATCAAATCTACCCAAAGAAACTAACTTTAAACAGGGCTAATGAAAATAATCATTTTGCGACTTATCTGGACATAAAAATTTAAATCCAAAATAGCGAATTAAAATTGGGATATATGATAAAAAATTAGATTTTAACTGTGAGGTTACCACGTTCACCAATTTCCATTGCAACTTGAGCTATAAAATTTATTATATCTTTTGCTCACACCTATATAGAATAAAAAAAATTTGTAATAACGCTGAAGATTTTTTGGAGGCATGTGGCATTTTTGAGGAAAACCTACGTAAGAACAATTTCCCTAATAATTTCGGTAACTTAAAACTTTTAAAAAAATTGGCATTTAGACTCAGGTATATTTTAAAGACGTTTAGGATAGGGTTTCTGCTTTCATATTTTTTTAAAACTTCATTAGGGTGGGGCGCTGGGGTTTTGCTACAGTGACGTAACTACTAGGGTAAAAATTGGCTGCTGTTTCGCCATAACCGTCACTCACTGAATTAGGGTATGCATGCATCTTTGTCTTTTCATTAGAATTATTTGTGTACTTGCATATATGGTGCGTTGAGCCCTTACTGCAAGTTGTCATTTTCTCTTGACTATCTGTTTCTATGGGGATCTCGGGGCCTTGGGATGTCTTTTGGTTATACCCGCATCCTATTCAGAAAGTTCCCCTTGAGATAACTGATTTGGTTATGCTCCCTGATGACGAGACCAGTCGGTTACCTCGATTTCTGGTTTAGTTCCGGCACTAATACAGAATCTGGCCTCCGGTGCGTTGAGCCCTGAGTGCTTGATTTCTGTTTGTTTTTTGTCTACATTCTTCTTATAATTATCTAGCTCTGTTATTTATTTTTAGATATATTTGCCCTTTTTCAATATGAGGATATGATACAACTGCGCAATCTTCTATTGAAAAGTTATATAAGTTTTCAATGCTAGGGTAGGTTTTAAGTTAATTTGTTTAGCAGTCTATGCCCGATATTTAATTTTTTGTTTGTGTTGATTTATATATATATATATATATATATATATATATATATATATATATATTTATATATATATATATATATATATTTATATATATATATATATATATATATATATATATATATATATGTATATATATATATATATATATATATATATATATATATATATATATTTATATATATATATATATATATATATATATATATATATATATATATATGTATATATATATATATATATTTAAACATATACTGATGAAAAGACCTTATTGTTTACTTATAGAAAATGTCGAAATATATTGACATTTTGATCACGATAATTCTGCCAAAAAAAGGACAATTTGGTCACAAAAGCTTTTAATTAGGTCATACATACATTCATTCATACATTCATACGTTCATCATTTCCATACATTTAGGAAATACATACAGCATTAAAATTTATAGCTGCGTGCCACAAAGTACGTTACCATTCTGAAAATAAAATAATGCATTTAAAAACACGATAATAACAAATGTCTATGAATACAAAAAAAATACATGACATCAAGCGATATGTTGTAAATTTGAGATTCAAAGTCACTTTAATATTTCCTTTTGAATATATTTGATGTTCTCTGACAGGGAAATGTCAGTTACTAAAAATGTATTAAAGGTTTTAATAAAAATGTCACGATTTGAGTTGGGTATACTATCACACTACGTATGTTCAAAAATTTGAAAGTAGCATATTGCGTTGAATTACATAGAACAACACATGGTACGTCTTGAAAACGTTGACACATGTTATATTCTTGTGTTTGAAAACTTTTCTAGAAATAACATCGATTCCGTTTTCTTTCTAGACATTAGAAAAATGCCTTTCAGTACAATGCCCATTGTAAGCTTATATATTTAATAAAAGAACATTGCAACAGAACAGAAAAAATAACTTTACCTTAAATAGCAAATTGTTTATTGTATCGAAATTATAATTTTATCAGCAAAACACTGTTGATTATATATATATATATATACACTGCTGGCCACCCAAATTGCAACACCAAGAAAGACAAGAGATATCACAACAAAATTTATTTTGTAGATAACATGTTGACCAAGTATCAAATGATTAAATTTATAGAATTCTGTGAAGTGTGGTTCCTGCCAAAATCAGTAGCCAGAGTAGCCGCCATTGTTGGAGATTACCGCTGCCACACGCCTCGGCATTGATTCAAAGAGACTTTGGATGAGTTCTTGGGGTACAGGAGACCAAGCAGCTTCCACACGTTGCCAAAGTTGATCTGCTGTGGCAGCTGGGGATGGAATCTGGGTCAATCGGAGAGCAACCATGGACCACATGTTTTCTATCGGCGATAAATCCGGAGAGCGAGGCGGCCAGGGAAGCAATTCAATCTGGCGATTGACGAAGAACAGTTGGACAATGCGTGCCACGTGTGGTCACGCATTATCCTGTTGAAATATAGCTGTGGGCAAGCCCTGAAGGTAAGGAAGGACAACTGGCTCCAACACCTCGGAGATGTAGCGCTGGCTGTTTAAAGTACCGGCAATGCGTACTAGAGGTGTGCGAGAGTGATATCCAATACCGCCCCATACCATAATACCCGGTGCAGGACCAGTGTGGCAGTGCATAACGCAGCTGTTCAGCATCCTCTTTTCACGGTGTCTCCAGACTAGAATGCGACCATCGTGGTGTTGCAGACAGAAGAGTGACTCGTCAGTAAAGACAATTTCAGTCCATTCTGCCGTCCACATTCTTCTGTCATCGCACCATTGGCGGCGGAGACGTCTGTGGTTCTGCGTCAAGGATAGACAAAGCAATGGATCTCTTGCGGACAGACCACTCTGATGTAAACGGCGTCGAATGGTACGCGCAGACACTGGATGATGCGTTACAGACTGCATGTGTTGTGATATGGTTCGTGATGTGACTGAGCGATCCGTCACTGCCATGCGCACAATTTGCCTGTCATCACGTGAAGGATGCGAAGGATGCGCTGAGGTGGATGCGATCGAACACGCCGGTCCGCCGTACTCTCCTGAATCCAACGATCACATATCCGCATTACAGTTGTTTGGTTTCGTCCAACACGACTACCGATTTCCCTGAAAGATAATCCACAATCTCGGTAGGCCACTATCCTTCCTCTGTCGAACT
>OU015495.1:213165038-213200038 GCA_907164885.2 Dolomedes plantarius
TGACTGACATACAACGCACAGACCAAACGGCTGGACCTAAAGGGCTGAAATTTTGCATGGCGGTTCTTCTTATAGTGTAGGGGTCCACTAAGAAAGATTTTTGAAAAATTCTTCTTAGATGTTTTAGAATTAAATTTTTAAGCTGTTTTAGTAACTTTTTTTAAGTTTGCATTTAAAATAATAATTTGAGGATTATAAAATTTATATCACCAGAAAGATCCTAAAAATTCCTTTAAAATGAAATCTTTTTCAAATCTTTACCTCCATTTTCTGCTTTTTGGTGAATTTTTAAAGATTCACTTTTAGAATTTAATTTATTAAATGCCGATCACGGGATTTCTTTTCTGGAACTTTAAATTAATTTTTCGTCACGTGCATAACGAAATAGACAAAGAAATATTTTTTTTCTTGCTAATGCTGCAGACGATTGGACACTATCCAAAAAAATATTAAAATACAGTAAAAGATATGTTCCTCAAACTGTACTATATTAACTGTATTATATTCTTTAGTATGTTCTATTACATTTAATTAGAATATTTTCTTCTACATTATTTTGTATATAAAAACATCCAATACGATTTTTTTATAAATATATTTCTTCGTTTTTTTACATCAATTGCATACATTGATCGTTGCATTTATTTTAAATATATTTATACATATTTTTGGCATTGATTGCAAACATTTACCGTTGTATTTGATTTGAATGTAATCCGTAGTGAAGTCCGGGTTTTCAGCTAGTTTTAATATATAAGAGAAAAGATTTCGAGGAAAGTGTAGGCTGTTACAGAAAGAAATTGTGGACGGCTTTTTCTAAATAAATTTACAGTTTATATAAGAAAGAGTGGATAACATAAGTTCTAACACGTGTACAGATACACATATATATATATTAATCATTTTCAAATAATCATTTCAAATCATTTAAGTGGACAAATATTTGAAGATTTTTATATATTTTAAGAGAAAATCTGAGTAAATGGTAAGAGTTAAAAGATTTATTACTTTTCAAAATGAAAAGTTATGAAACATATTGTAGATATAGTATTGACACTCCATAATTTAGGTAAATGCTTCTGTTATAACAGAACAATGTAAAAATTGCTTCGAAGGAACAGTAGTGAAATTCTTTGAAGCTCGATCGAAATTAATAGAAGGGTATATTAAAAGGGGACTCACGACTCTTAAGTCGAGGAAATAAGGCATATTTTCATATTTTTTGACTTTTTGTAACTATTTCAATTTACTCCCAATTTTTCCAAATTTTACGTATATGATAAACTGATATATTTATTTTAATAAACAAATTTTCAGATCTCAAAATAATTTAAAATAATTTTTTTAAATGCTTTAGATACACCATGTGTTTTAAGTATTTTTATTGTATACTGGCTTGAGCGCAGAACTATGAAATTAATTTTACACTTAAATGTATAATTCCCGTTTTACATTTAAAATAAATAATTCAAAATACAATAGAACTAAAACAATCAACATCAAAATTTAAAAAAAATTTTAAACTTTTCAAAATACAGTAACAACCGCTTATAGTGATCAGTGGTTATAAGAATCAACCGTTTATGTGAATCAATATCGCAAAAACAAAAACAAATGTATTATTTCCATGTTAAAATTTCCGCTTTAAAGAATCAATCCACCGGTTATAAGAATCAGTTTGCAATCTTCGCCTTCCTTTCATTTTCCCAAAAAATTCCACTTGAACTCTCAAAAGGTACGAAATTCTTGCTTAAGTTTTTGAAAAGAAAGATTGATAAAACTTTGGGGTGGAAAACAGTCGTAAAATACATTCCTTTAGACATAACATAAGAGTTTCTCCTTATACGTTTTTGCTAAACACTGTCTTATTAGCTTTACCCAGGGGCATCTAACCCGCCCGGGTCCGATTTCGCTTTTCTCCAGACAGGCACTCCTTTTTTCCCACCACTTACTTCCTGATTGCGGATTTCTGGACCCTGAAACACATAAATCTTCCGCGAAGTGTCCACCATCACTTACGCAAACGGGACAGTGGATTCAGCACTTCAAACCGTGAAACGTAAACGGATCCATTTTGCTGAATCAGATGAACCAGATGCTGAATCAAACGTTTCACGGTTTGATTCAGAATCAAACCGTGAAACGTAAGCTATAAGGTGAATCTTCGTCTGAGACTGTAATAAGCATACGTCGCTAGTATTCACTTTAGTTTTCTAACAAAATTGCCAGTTAGTGTTAGAACTTTTTCATAGTCGAATTCAAATATGATAAAAACAAGGAAAACTCTTAGTTTTTCTGAAAAACAGAACTTGTTAATTAGATATGATGCTCTTCCAAAGTGTAGTCAAAGAGAAGCTGCCTCTTGTTGATTTTATAATCATGTGTTGTTACTTATAGGTCTAGAAATTGAGTTATAGTATTTGTTTAGAAATTGAGTATTTTTAAAATTATAAAAAATAATTTTAATAAATGATAAATAACGTAAATTAAAGAGTATTTAATGGTAAATTATGTATATATGTGCCTGTGTGTTTATATATATGTACAAGTATATATTTGTGTACGTGTGCCTGTCCAAAGGGAAGTTTCGGTTATAAGAATCAACCGCTTATAAGAATCAAAAACAGTAATAACAAACGTGATTCTTATAAGCGGAAATCACTGTATACTTAAAATTTTCTTAAATTTTTGCATTAATTTACCCCTGAAAAAAATAACAGAATATGCAGTGATCGCAATAATTCTAGTTCAGACGCAATAAAATAACGTGATTATGCTGTGATAAAGATTTCATGGAATTACGTGTCATAGTTTTTGAGATATCAGTTGCGGAATGATGCAAAATTACATTTCGAGAAAAATGAGTTTAAAATTTTTCTTACCATAAACTTGATCAGTAATTAAATATTTAGAATATCAATATCTCCGAAACTAAGCGGAATATTTTCATGCGGTTTGGGTTATTTTGCTCAGAAATGATCAAGCTTTAACATATATTTTTTTTTCAAAAAATCGAAAGTTTTAATGATTTAAGAGTACTGAGTCCCCTTACACAGTTAACTGTTGTCAAAGAAAACAAAACAAAAAAATCTCACTAATATTACAAGATTCCCTTCTTAGTTTCGTAAATCCACAAAAATAACTTTTTCCGTTTATCTTCGAAACATCTTATCAGTTGTAAGTCACCTTATTTTTCTGAAAGTGTAAGGATTACAATGCTATATAAAGAAAAGTCATTATATTTTCTTTAAAACCCAGTGCGAATTCTCGCCGAGTTTCAAAAACTTCTGTAAAATGTATCTGTTGGATTTAGTATTTCTGAGCAACTAATAAAAAGTAATATAAAATATTTCCGGATAAAAAGTGACGTTTATACCACAATTTTATGCCAGTCACATTTTTTTCAGACCTTTGTATTATTTCTTTCTTTTAAAGCGTTCATTTGTCTTACAGCTTTTCAAAATAATTTTAAACAAGGAGGAATTATAAAGTTTATCAGCACATTGCTTCTTGAAGATCACTTTGCAAAGAATTAACGAATACAGTTCATTTTTCAAAGAATCTATAATTGAATCTCAAAGGCCCGAGGTAGCCTAGTGGTAGCTCGTCGGGCTTCGGACTGCGTGTGCACTGTTCGAATCCCCACGAACGCCATTAAATATCTTCATGTCAAGGCCGGATATGGGCACGTCAAATCCGTAGACCGGAAAGTCCTATGACGTCAGTGGGTGGGAGAAGGGTGCTCGGTCAAAATTGAGGTGGCACCAGACATGGTGTTGGTTCAAGTATGCGTTGTCCCCATCGAAAACAACCAACGATTCTCGCCAATTAAGTTCATATGTCATTGACAAGCCCGCCGCATTGGCAAACAACAACACGGAAACTGAAGCTTGTAATATGAATCCCTGTATAGTAAAAAAAAAATCTTAAAGGAATGTTAAACTGTTTTGAAATATCCTTTAGGAGAAAAAAAATTATCGATGGTTTCTAAGATCTATTTTTTCGCAAAGACAAACATGTTGAATATGTATTAATATGTTGAATTAAGTATACATAATAATAACACGAATAAAGAATACGTAACTGTCTAATTTCAGTTTACAATACATCGGCCGGAAACGATGATTTTCCTCATTCGAGCGGAGGTTATAGTGTTAATCTAAGTCATAATTATGATAGTCCTTATAAAAAGTGTAAATCTTATTATTATACCACTAAACAAGTAATATAAAAAAAATTTAAAGTCAATTCCTTCTTAGGTCAACAAAGAAAAAATTTGAGTGTGAACTAATAGTAGGAATTGAAAAAAAGGATTGCCTGCCAGAACCTTGCCTACTGTGCTAGATTAGGAGGGGGGGAAAGAGAGAGAAAAACATTTGTCAGGTTGGGGATTCGATCACGCAACCTACATGACGGGAGAAGCTCGCGCTACCGCAGTGCTAACTTTTCCACAGTAAGAAGAGGGAAATTACCATTCAAGACGCTCTTAATCTCTTCCTATTGAAAAGGCTCCCATATAAAACTAAAATTAATTAATTAAATTTAATGAATGAATTAATATTTGAAAAAACTGTATTAACATCAAGTGTCATCCATTACAAGTTTAAAAAAATGTATTTGCACTTGAGTGGATGAAAAAAAAGTACTTTACTAACGATTGAAAATTTTAACAAGATATATAAATATATATAGGGAGAGTGTGAACTAATAGCAGGAATTGAAGAAAAAGAGAAAACATGTTTAGGATAGTTTTGATACAATGTTAAACTTGCTAAACTTCGCTGGAATGAATAGTGAGAATCTGTCATAAATTTCTTTTGATTTCTGATAGAAATTCGGAACATATTTTTTTCAATTAGGCAGTTTCACTTTATAATTAATTAACATATCATAGGAAAATATGACGAATATCAGAAAAATTCTTTTTGTGCAATATTAAAACAGACATTTGATTAAAACTCTTGGATTTAACTTCATTTAAATATTATATCCATCAGTTAAAGGGCAAAATTTCTTTTCCCATGCGTATGTTGAAGCAGGAATTAATTAATGATCTGATCTGTTAAAGTCTACAAAATAAATGAGAATGTAATTAATTTCTAAATTAATAAATAAAAACCGAGATCTACGGGTTATCCCAATATGTTAACGATCGGAATTAATGAAGTGAATACTCTTTTTTTTAAATTGAACTTTCTATTTTTTTTTAAGTACTTAAGATTTTCTGTTTAAAAAATTAAGAATATAGATTTATCAATTGCGAGGAAAAAAATTTAAAATATCCGAAGTCGATTTATTTCCATAGACATTTTTAAAAAGAATATGACAAGCCGTGACAATGCACGAGATCTCTTTCAGATGCTTAATTTTTGATACCCGGTTATAATCACATAACCTCTCACCTGAAGCTTTTTTAATATTCTTAAAGATAAAATAACTGAAATTAGAAAATTTTTTTTTTGAAAGTTTATAGTATTTAAAAAATGTTATTTAATTGCAATTGTTTTAAAGGGAAATGTAAATAATTAAAAGAATTGTTTCGTAACTGGTTTGTTTTTTCTTTTATTAACTGCATTTTTTTGCTGTAATTTAATGTAAAGGCTTTGTACCCCTTATCTATTTCCATTTTAAATTGCAAATTCACTATCGAATATTTCGTGCAAACTTTCAATCCCCAAATATTGAAATGAAACTGCTTCTAGTCAAATTTATCTCAATTATGTTGTAAATATACAGAGAATAAGATTTTAACCCGTGTATGGCATTAAACATTCTTATATCAATGTAAATTTCTTTAATACTGTGTATCCCTAAGGCTACGAAATGTTGTGTGGTTAGGAAATTTTTAATAATTAATGTTTTCTTTAGGGTAATGAACATATTTTCATTAACGCCGTTGCATCTAAACAGTGTGAAACCATAAATACTAGTTTTCAATATTTACTTCCAATTTTCCTACAAAATTATCATTAAATTTCTCACTCTTAAGTAATCATTTATATTTAAATTTGAGTAGCAAATATACAGAGAGTTATAATTCATGATAAGTATTGCAGATAATTTAATGGTGCCTGAAATATTTTAATGTTGCAGTAATACTCTAAGGAGGTGTCATACATAAAATTTAATACAAGTCATTTATTAAATGGTAATTATAAAAAAAAGGAAACATAAAAGTTCCTGTTATAAGCAGAGGTACTTAATGGTTGGAAAAATATGTCCGTACTTTCATCTATAAAATTCATTATAGATTTAAGTGCGATCGGCGCAATGTTAAACGATCCCATTAAACTTAATTTTAGTATGACACTATGCTTTATTTATATTATATCATAGTTGCATTACTATTACTCAAATATCAGTTCAAACATTTCATGGAAGTTATTGTACTTAAAGCAACGTTTATTTCGAAATTTCTTTTCTAAATAACTACGATCTCATTATTCCTTGTTAGTTTTACGCTTACTTTTAACGACGTGTGAAGAACTCACCGAAGAGCTATACCAACTGTCTCTATTAAGGCGTAATCCCATCATTAATAAATTAATGAATGAAACGAATGGAAATGGAATCCATCCCGCTAAATAAATCCAGGAACTTAATAATTTTGGAAAACACATTTCCTTTTTTACTCATATATATCCCTTTCGGCTCTTATTGAAATAAAATCAAAGACTCCAATCGGTGAAACTTTATTTATACGAGTCTGGATGGCATTGCCGCAGTAAGTTACACGCACTCTGAACAAACTGTTTCTCATAAAGGAAACGACAACATTTTCCCACATTACTGATTGCCTCATTTACGGCCGATAAAGAGAGGTAGAGCCTTAATCCTTCGGTGATCATTTGTCAGGATTTACCACTATTCCCTAAGCGAATTCTGTTGAAATTAATATCCGGGAATAACACGTACTCACGATTTGCCGTGTTTTGCTGTTTTATGCTGTTAATCTCTATTCAGGGAATTTAGAATGACAGGGACAAAGCGTTTGCTGCTACTGCTGTAAATTTAAATGAAGAAGAATTCATGGTTTATTTAATTCATAAGCGAACAGCAGTTTCAAATACAGTGATTTCCGCTTATAAGAATCACGTTTGTTATTACTGTTTTTGATTCTTATAGGCGGTTGATTCTTATAGCCGAAATTTAGGTTTTTGTACAGGCACACACACACACACCTATATATACACATATTAGATAATTTACCATAAAATACACTTTATTGAGTTAATTACCTTTCATTAAAATTATTTTTTTATAATTTTAAAAATACAACTTAATTTCTAGACCATTAAGTAGATACACATGATTATAGTAAGAGAAGAAAAAAAATACAATATTTGTTACAACATGCCTGCTTAACAATTTAACATTTCAACTACAGGAAGGGTGCAAGAAAAAATTTTCTATGGTAGCTTGACGTAATGAAGTTTTCGGGAGGCTGTTTATGCCTCTTTCAATACCAGTAGTCTCAGACCAAGATTCACCTTCTAGCTTAGGTTTCACGGTTTGATAACGTACTGAATCTAATAATGTCACGTTTGCCTGAGTGATAGTGGACACTTCGCTGAAGATTTATGTGTTTCAGGGTCCAGGAAGCCTCAACCAGGATGCGGGAGGTGGGAAAAAAAGAGTCCTTGTCTTTATTTGTCAGTGGAGAAAAGTGAAATTCGTCCGGACAGTTAGGATGCCCCCGGGTCAAGCTAATAGGACAGTGTTTAGCTAAAGTGTTTAAGGGGAAACTATTATGTTATGTCTAACAAAGAATGGTATGCATTTTACAACTGTATTCCATCTCATCTTATCACTCTTTCTTGAAAAAAATAAAGAAAGAACTTCGTGCCTTTTGATGGTTTATGTGGTTTTTTTTGAAAAAATGAAAGGAAAGCGAAGAGTGTAAACTGATTCTTAAAGTTGATTCTTTAAAGCGAAAATTTTAACATGGAAATAATACATTTGTTTTTGTTTTTGCGATATTGATTCTTATAAACGGTTGATTCTTATAACCACTGATCACTATAAGCGGTGATTACTGTAGTTGTCGTGAAAATGCTCAAATTTCAGATATGTAGAAGACTAAAAATAAATGTATGCCAAAAAATTCCTTGGCTAAGCTTGCATAAAATAGCTGAAAGGGATGCAAATCAGCGCCAAAAAATAATTGTTTTCTTTTTCTAGATAGAATTTGTTATTACCAAGTAAATAAGCTTGGAATTGTGAAATATTCTGGAAAATATCATTTCAAAAAGCTTATTTTTATATAGAATGCAATGAGCGGTAAATCGTTTTGAAATATCGCTGATGCTTGAAATATTAATGCAAAAGTGCAATGGATAAAACATAGCTGCAAGCTGTAGTCAAAGTCACCATAGAAATTCATTTAAACGAATAAATATATTGAATCAACATAAAACATATTAAAAATAATAAAAAATGACTAAATTGGGTTTCATAAAAGCACCCATTCTTTGTTTTCAGTGGAAAAATAAGAATAAAATGCATTCTTAAAATCACCGATGGTTCTACATTCAAGAAAGTAGAGAGGGAAAAAAAAAGTTTGTGCCAAGAATGTAGCTCAGGTAAAGAATCAATT
Source organism: Dolomedes plantarius (assembly GCA_907164885.2). Taxonomy (NCBI): domain Eukaryota; kingdom Metazoa; phylum Arthropoda; class Arachnida; order Araneae; family Dolomedidae; genus Dolomedes; species Dolomedes plantarius. Next base: position 213,173,635 of record OU015495.1, read on the forward strand.
ATTCTTAAAAACAAACTTGTTTTGCTCCTCATTTAGAAAAAAAATTCTTTGAGCGAAAGCAGTGATTTTTTTTCCGTTTTGTTTTTAATTTAAAAGGTACTGAGAATTGCGATCGAAGAATTTCTTCTCAGATAAAGTCTTTACCTACTGTTTATCTGAAAAGTTTTGTTAGAAGAAAAAAAAAGATATTTTGTGTAAGTATAATATATTAAGGATTATGTTTTCAACTATGTCAAGCACCCTTCTGCATGAAAAAAGAAGTTTTCTATGAGAGTTTAAGACCTGATGACTGGAACGTCTAGGACCGTTTCACACATTTGGCTATAATATAGCCGCTATATAAAGATATTATCTGGCAATTGTCAGTCTTAAATTTCGAGCTAACCTATTTGAAGGGATTGTAAGCACATCAGGATTAGATCCCGTCTGGATGAAAAGCTGATTTTTCACAGCAGAATAAATTGTTGTTGACTATCCATCATTTAGAGGACCTGTATTCAAAATGATTCACATTTATAATCCAATGTTACTGATAATCAGCCAAAAGGTCATCCTATATAAAGTCAATGACAGCAAGCTGCGTGGTTGTTAAAAGAGTATAATAGTGCTACGGGACTGATTTTAACCCTAGTTTTAATGAAAAGTGGAAGGTATGTCATTATTTGCTGCAAGGGAAGTTGAAGGAATGATCTACTAAACATTTAATAATTGTAAATATTATAAAAAAGGTGTATCATTTAGTAATTGTTGTTAAGTTATTCGTCCAATTTCTAGTGTATTATTAAATATAAAGTTCGTTGGAAATTTTCGGAAAGTTTTACAGTCAATATCATTCTAAGACTCAGTAATCGATACAACAATATTAGCATACAAAAGCTTTCTATATAGAATAAGAATATTGTAATTCTAAAAAAAAATTAAGTATAGAATATAGGATTTTTACATTTGGACCAGGCTAATTAATTTAAGGTATTTTTTTCAGTTAGTAGTTAAGAATAGTCACCCTCTGGTGACTTTTTTTTTGGATTGTAGAATATTCTGTAAAAAAAGCATGCGTCAACTTCCAAAAAAGCAAGTATAAATTGTCAGATATGGCTAGAAGTCATCCCAAAAATATATACTTAAAGACAGACTCTAGCTATGATGAAACTGGATGAGAAATGTTGAGATGGTTTAAAATTTTTTTGAAGAACCTTGCGGCTCAAGAGGAATATTTAATTTAGATAAAAACTATTGTCTTTAAGGTAAATGACCCTTGTTTGTTAGTCTGTGTCTCTCTTAAAAGGAAAAGAGACTAAGTTTGCACGATTTGCAAATCAATCAAATATGTAATCTAAGATACCAGTATATGATCTGAAAGAAGTTATTTCTCAGTAAAATAATGACTGCTTAATTTAAAATTCTTAAATTAATAAAACTCTATATTTAAGTATTGAACAAAATCAGCTTTCCTTTCGATGCAATATTGAAATTATATTGAATTCAAATAACCAATAGATAATAAGTGACCTAGAAAGAATTATCATTTAAGTCACTGTATACGCAGTAATTTTTCAACGATGTATACCATAATCAAAACACAAATGTCAATATTTGAATATTTCAAATTTTATCCATATGAGGGCAGTCTAAAAATAAGGCAATTAAAGTTAAAAGAGGATTTCTAAACGCATTGGATATCCCATATAGATTATTTGACTTTCCAAAAAGATTACCTGACAGTTATCCGTTCTGAAATTGAAAGAATTAATAATTTTATGACATTTAAAGTAATTTTAAATAATGGAAGTTTAGTTTTAAATGAAACGGGAATAACGAAAGTTACTTGGCTCAAATCTCATTATGTTAGTTTAAACTTATACATTACTGCAAAATGTACTGATTCCTAGAAAAAAAACTTTTATAAGAAATAATATTTGGAAAATATATGTACGTGATTTAATCGATATTTCCCGGGGAACTTGAATCGAGAGAACTATATTTGCCAAAGGTAAAATATCTGTCCTTGGGGAATCGATGAAATGATAGTATATCTGCTTTGAAGCAATAAATCGAATAGAGAGAACTAGCTGTAGAAGAAATTTGCTTTTCCTCTCACCCTATAGCTAGAATGTGCAAGAGTGAATATTTTCTTTTGTTGATCAAGTTCTGGTCGTGAATGCTCGTTGCGAAGTCAGTAGTTCATTTTTTTACAGGTCTACATAGTTACGCTAGCTTTCAGTTTTTCGTAATTAGTTTCAGCAATTTCTATGATATAAAACAAAACAAGATTCTGAAAGAGACGAAGATGCTTGAATGTTTTTTCCAAAAAATGCTTTTATCTTCATTTTCTTCATGTTTCGTTGTATAAATATAGCTCTAGATACCATATTAAACCCTTTTTTCTCTCGTGACACATGCATAGGTTTCCTACGTCACGAGGGTTGCAACATGATAACTATACCTTAAGGGGGTCCGGGACACATTTTTAAAAAAAATTTATTTACTGAGTTAAAATTTTGAATTTTTTTCTGATGGTTAACCATATAATTTGTAAACAAAATCACACCATAAAACTTCTCAAAAAGTTTTTAAAAAATTTTAAAATTTAAAATTTTTAATAAAAGTGGAGTAATTTAAAATCGCTATAACTCGAAATATTATTTGTCGAATTTCAAAATTTTTTCATTTAATTAAACAGAAATATATAAATTTTAATTTTGATTCACCATTTTTTAAAATATTAATTTTTAAAAAAATTAAAAATTTTTAGATTAAAAATTACGAAAAAAATTATGTAACTTATTTTTAAAAAATCATATTTTCCAAAGTAAATATTTTTTTCAAATTTGCTGAATCAAAATTAAAGTAAAATAGTTGAAAAAGACACGTTTCAAGTTTCAATAATTTATTTTTAACGGTTCTTCACTTATAACAATTTAAAGACGAGAAATGGGGAAAAAACCCATCATGCAGATAAACGCACTTGCAGGTTTAAATAACTATTAGCCACTATTAGAATGTTGAAAAAAATTATAATATCTCTTGTTCTACTTAAGATAGAAACATGATTTAAACGACATTTTAAGTGCAAAAGAACACAAATAGTTTTAATGCAATAAAATCTTTTTCGAAAATTTGAACAATTTTGTGTCCTGGACCCCCTTAAAATATAATAATGTAGTACATAGATTCTTAAACTGTGGTCCGCGGACCCTTGGTGGTCCGAGTAGCAATTACCGGGGATCCGCGAAACAATTTTGACACTAACAATCTATACTTGAACAAGATATTCTCGTGGAATTATCATGCGATACGTCTTTGAAACTACAATTCAACAAAAATGAACTCACAAACTTTTGGTTATTTCTCAGATCTGATTACCCTGCACTTGCAAATGAAGCCCTCCAACATTTGATTCCGTTCTGCACGACATATTTATGTGTACAGGCTTTTTTGTTACTGTTATATATATGAAATCAAAGTATAGAAACAAACTCGATGTAGAAGCGGACCTCAGAATAAAACTTTCCAACATAGAGCCTGACATTGCAGTTCTGGTTTCAAGAGAAGCACTGCACCCATCTCCTTAAGTAAAAATCATGTAGAGAAAGCATATTATAATAAGTTAGATCTATTTTGACCAATATTTGACCAAGAAATGTTTGTATGAGTTTAATGTATTATGATTTGTAACTTTTAAAATTCTTTTTACCACTGTTTTTATTAATTTTATATTTTTTATTCTATGTCCTAATAAAAATGTTTGTCCCTATAAATGCGCAAAGCCATATATTACAATAACCAGCGATGCATTTTTACCAATATTTATTATAACGTAGTGCCTATGAGATTATTGAGCGAGAAATTAAGTCTCAAAAACGACTTAAAATGCCTATAGTTGGGATGGGGTCCTCAAAAAGAAATGTTGTTCAAAAGGGGGTCCTCGGACTACATAAGTTTAAGAACCACTGATGTAGAAAATAGAACTCAAAACCTAAATGTATTCTCACGTATATTTAACAAAGAGTATGTTTTTTTTTTATGTAGTGACAAACTTTTGATAGTTTTGGACAAATTAGGTTCATTCTTTCTTCATCTTAAGGTCTGTTCACATTCAGTTCGATAGCGTCAGAGTTAATGATTACGTTGGCGCCGATTGGTTAAATGTGTCAATGATTAGTATATGATCGGTTAAACATTTTTAACCAATGGAATCTGATGGATTCTATGCGAATAGGTCCTTACTCTCAATACGTCATCAAGGTAAGAATCAGTAAGCCGATTTCTATCTACGTTCTTTGCATATTATTGGTTATTAAATAACCTTAAAACAATGGATGCGTGCATGTGTTGGGACAAGCAAGGAAACGCAAAGAATGGGGCTTTATCATACATTTATTTGACAAAGCTCAAAATTCTTTTAAATTGTAATTAATAACAGAATTAATATTCCCCTTCATACATTAACATTTAACACACGAGGAATCAGAAACAGAGGAAAACTATTTTGGTCAAAGTAATTATTTTTAGAATCTATCGGGTGGCACGAGTGGAAAACAGCCGGCGCAATCTGTGGACCTTCTCTCGTTTTTTTATTTCCTGGAGGGGCAGATCCTACCTCGATGGGTCCCTTATTATACTGCTTCTGTACATAGTCTACGAAGTACCTCCCCACCATAATTTTCATTTGAAATTCAACTGACCAGACAATTGACATACAATTGACCAGACAATTGACCAGACAATTGACATACAATTGACCAGAGGCTCCCAACCTTTTTATAGTACCGTACCTGTGCGTTGTAAACGATTCGATGACGTACGAGTAAACAAAAAATTTTGAAATGGGGAATAAAATGCAATGGAGAACATTTGTAATAAAGACAAGTGACTTGGGATATATTTTTAGTGCTAAACATATACATAAAATATAATAATCACTTCTTTAAATATATAATTAGTGAGATGATTGTGCCTGTTTATTATTAACTAAAGAAGTAATATCGGGCTCAATGTTTGTCAGTTTAAGGCGAAGATCCTATTCAATGTCCAGCAAAGCTCTATATTTGGTTTTTATCGCTGTCATTGCAGAAAATATTTTTTCACATAAATATGTGGTCGCAAATGGCATTAAAATTTTTATATAGACACAGTTATACACACAGTTATAATTCGCAGGCGAGTGCCAAATTTTTATGGGGTGGTCATAGATAACACATTCAGGGGTAGACGGTATCTTTTGAGATTAGGTAAATCCCACTAAAGTATTATAACACAAACGATGGATAAGAAATTCCAAACTAAAATATTAAAACGTATGGATTATTAGTCATTATAGTCATTTTTTTGTAATACATATTTTTAATAGATTTTTGTTTTAAATTGTAAAATTATTCGCGTACCGGTAGCTGCTTGTCCGCGTACCGGTACTGGTACGCGTACCCAAGGTTGGCAACCACTGACTTTGACCATTATTTTCTGAAAGGTTTATTGTGGGCCATAAAATAAAGTCCATCTATCTTACAATATTTATAGTCTTTTGATCGCTATCAATGGCCACACAAACAGCTTTTCTTTCACGTCCTCTTAGTGAAAAGCTTTTATTTTTTTTTGCCTCTGAAGTTTTTATAAGAGTTTTGTTCTTGGCTGTCTTTCGAACACACACCGCGGTGAATTGTAACGTTCAGCGCTTCTACACATATTTTCCTTTTGGAATTGGATGATTCCCAAACATAAGTTGACAAGAACACGATGAGCACATTTTTGTATAGTTTTGTCTTTTTCGGGCACTCATTTCAAAAATTACGTTTACAAAAGCCCCCGTCTGATAACGAGGGTAAGTGTCTCGAGCCGCAGTTTGAGTATTCCCTGCTCTAAATGGTCTCACAGTTAAAGATTTCAGAAAAAAAATATTTCGTACAATCATTTGATTTAAAAAATAAGTTAATAGATCACTGTGTGGGAGAAATTCACAAATGTGACACAAGGCATGCATAGTAAGTGTGATGAAGAATATACTGGTGGTGAGGAATAGACACCTTCTGTAACGTAGTTTAAATTGGTGAGGAATGGAAGAGTCTTAATTGAAGAATCAGTCTTAATGGATTCTGTGATGATGAATATACTGGTGGTGAGGAATAGACACCTTCTGTAACGTAGTTTAAATTGGTGAGGAATGGAAGCGTCTTAATTGAAGAATCAGTCTTAATGGATTCTGTGATGATGAATATACTGGTGGTGAGGAATAGACACCTTCTGTAACGTAGTTTAAATTGGTGAATAATGGTAGAGTCTTAATTGAAGAATCAGTCTTAATGGAAGCTGAATAGACTGGTCCCTTTTCTTCATTAAGACTTTCAGCTTCCATTAAGACTGATTCTTCAATTAAGACTCTTCCATTCCTCACCAATTTAAACTACGTTACAGAAGGTGTCTATTCCTCACCACCAGTATATTCATCATCACAGTAAGAATTATGATATATATTTTTTAAAAACATACATATATTTTTTTTTAAAAATATTTGGATAGATTTGCATAACGCGTGGTAATTTTCCCGATAAAAGTTCATGCAGGTTTTAAAGAACTCATACAAATTATTAAGTAGCAGTTCCTATTGAATTCATTCACATTTCGAATTTAAAGTTTTCATTGAATGACAAGCTGTTTCATAGAGTCAGAAATCAAAGAACGATGTACAATAAGACTTTAAAACATCAAAAGACATAATTCAAAACTAACGTTTTCTATGAATGGAATAGTATTCGCATACTGCCCAAGACTTAACTGATTATATTATACTAGCGGCCCGTCACGACTTTGTCCGGGTTGAACAAAATATTATACCAATACATTTCCAGTTGATAGCCAATAAATTATAAATCTTTTTTTACCTTAATAATAACCTAAATAATACCTTAAATTAATTTTATGTTAGTTAATAATTAAAATAAATTTTGTAAATGAAAAAGGCGTGCCGGAGAACGGCTAGGTTCGAACCGCTAGCGTCAGAACAGAAGCCCACCGCGATAGCACCACGATAAGGATCGTTGAAATCTTCGGGATAAAAAGCAGTAGAAGACAGTAGCGGAAACAATGGAGATTGTTAGGCTTAAGCCCCTAACTTAATTTCTACTGATCAGATATACATAATATATAGCCTATGTCCATCTGGAATAATGTACCTTGCAAACAGTGAAAGAATTTTTCAAATAGGTGCAGTGGTTCTGGAGATTACCCTCCACGTACAAAATTGCCCTCTCTTTATATATAAGTATAGATAGCACCACGCTAAGGATCGTTGAAGACTTCGGCACAAAAAGCGGTAGAGGACAGTAGCGGTAACAATGAAGATTGTTAGGATTAAGCCCCTAACTTTATTTCTACTGATCAGATATACATAATATATAGCCTATGTCCATCTGGAATAATGTACCTTTCAAATAGCGAAAGAATTTTTCAAATAGTGGAATTCTTCAGTGGTTCTGAAGATTACCCTCCACGTACAAAATCTCTCTCTCTTTATATATAAGTATAGATTACATTTTCGCGTTCAGGGTGAAATTATTAAATTAAAGCATCAGTGGATACTTCCATTGAATTTATGTCAGTATAAAAATCCATAAGATTTACGTAAGGCTTATCTTTACATTTGAGTACATTTACAAAAATATCATCAAAAATAAAAAAAAACGATAATGTTAAATGATACATACGAGTATTTATAGAAACCTGTTCTACTAAAATGGAAAAAGATCAAAAAAAGAGAATTTTTATATATAATTTTTTAAAACTCAGTCGTTCAAATGAACTGATATCGCATTAGTGAAATTGTTTTTTTAACAAAGGAGACAAATTTGATAAAATAAATTCTGTATAAAAACATTTCATCCTGAAAAATGCAGGATGGGAATTTATTTAAAATACGTAGAAGATCAGACACAGCATAAAAATTTTTAAAGTAAGACAATAGGGTAATCAATAAAGTAAACATGATCTGGAACTGACGAGGGCGTTTTCTTAAATTTCATATAAAATTGTATATGTTCATGTGATATGTGTTTGCCACAGTAAAAATTATCCGCTAACACTCTTTACGTAATGTTTAAATAAATTTTACAGAAGTACAATTATAATTGAAATTGTGTTCATTAATTATAATGAAACTTCTGTACAATGTATCTAAACAGTATGAAATGAATATAATTACTATGCTTTACATTATCAATAATCTCGCTAGATCGGAGTAATTGCAACATTGGAGTAATTGCACACATCGGAGTAATTGCACAATCGGAGTAATGCAAACATTGAACTTTTAAAATCGTATGTAGGGAAAAGTATTTTAGTGTTGGTACTGTTTCGGTTATTGGCAACGCTAGACGTTTTTGCGTGAAGTAAGATTTATAATGTAGTTGAGATACAACGAAAAGCATGGAATTATTGCTTGAAATCGACTTATCGTATCATGTTTGGTCTTCAGGCTACACTGCTGAGTCAACGGTTGCTAGAAAGTGTTTACATGTCAATAAGTGAGCAGTTTGAAGTGTTCTGTTCATTCATTTTTAAAAAGTAATAAATTCCTCGTAAATTTTACGATATTTATTCTGACATACAACAGTAATAGATGATGTTGTGCATTGTTAGGTTGCGTAATAACTATAGAATTTGGTGATGTTTTTCACAGAACCTAAAAATATACCTTTCACTGCGGTGCCAAGTACAGTATCAAACTTAGCAGTAATTTCTGGTTTTTCGAATTGGTGCCGAGCATTGGATTATAAAGAACCAGGTACTGGATTTTATATTCTAATGATAGAACTTTTTTATATTACAAAGAGTGAGTAATAATCTTAACTTTATAAGCCCAATAAATTAAAAATAGATTTTTAGCAGCTTGTCTGCAGACAATAGCTGTTTGTCATATTTACTACTATAAGTTTTTAATATGTGGAGACTTTATAGTTTCAAAAGAAGGTACTTCGTTTATGTATTAATACACATTTGGATTGCTTTTATATACAGGGTGTCCATAATTAAAGTCCCACTTTCAAAAGGCTGCAAAAAAAAAAAAAAAGAACCACTGATCAGAATGACTTCAAATTTGAACTGAATATACTGGAAGAAGGGGGAAACGATTTGGCATAATAAAAAAAAGTTCCAAAATGTATCAAAAGATGGCGTTGTAACATTTCGGAACTTTTTTTTATTATGCCAAATCGTTACCCCTTTCTTCCAGTATATTCAGTTCAAATTTGAAGTCATTCTGACCAGTGGTTCTTTTTTTTTTGCAGCCTTTTGAAAGTGGGACTTTAATTATGGACACCCTGTAAATTAATTTAAGTCTATTAACGACATTTTCTATTTTCTTTTGCGTATACCAAAGAAGCATTCACAAGCTCGACAGAATTATGTTGTTGAAGCAGTAAAACATATTATGCTTTTCAAAACCGCAGCCAAAACATTTGATGTACCATGGGCTGCAATTCAGTTTAGACGCAGCAAAAAGTTTACAAAATCAACGCTTTGGCCCGTGTTAACTGACGATGAGGAAAATATTCGTGTCAGGTAGGCTTAACTACGACAAAATAGTCCTTCATAGACGTTAATTTGGGACGGAACCCATTTTACGTGCATTGATTGCAGAGTTAGACACAAATAGCCTATAAAGAACAATAAAAAGATGGGCGAGTAAAGCTCAGAAAGAGGCAAGGTGGCAATTTACCCAAACGCTAAAGATGTGGAAAAGCGTATCTCAACAGATGCATTCCAGTGGAGCATCGCATCCACATACCAGATAAATAAGATAAAGAGCTATTTTTTTGGCCACATTTGTTTCAAAATACGAATCAGGTAAAGATCTTTTCAATGAACTTTATTATGATGATGTTTCGTTTTAGTAAAAGAAAAAGGATACTAGGAAACCACTAAAATATAATTTTTTATTATTGTCAACTTTATGTAAAAGTTTTCATGTTTATTTGATTTCTTAATTTTAAAGTAGGCCCACGTTATTTTCAGTTATTGTATCAGCTTCACTGAACCATTTTCATACTGTATTTCTCAATTTTTGTATTCATAGACCTATTTATAGAACTATATCTGCTCAATTCCACCTCGTATTTTTTTCACTTTATACTGCATTTTGTAACTAAATTTCTTATCTTCATTATTATTACTTTTTGTATCACTACTACTGTTCGTTTAATCTGTAAATTATTTCTGATGTTTTGTTAAAGAACTGTTCAATGAAAATAAATTTTGTAGTATATATATATATTTATTTATTTGGTCACAAATAATGGTAAGAATAGCATGGATTAAAAAGTATAGATTTGGCGATTTTTTTGTCTGGCGTGGTAACCATGCGATTAATGTGTTAAAATATGGCAACCTTCATATTTTGAAGCCGTGGAAAGATATTGAATTCTCGCGTATGCGTAATTACTATTTTGTAATCTAGCAAATTTACTGGCTAACGCTCGCGGTTTATTTGAAATTAACTGTTAAATTAAACGGTTAACGTTAGTATTCTAACATCTTTGGGGTGTTTCTGCGTTTGAGATTTTGATAACGTGGTGGTTGATTTTAAATGGGGCGCTTGAAGTTAAATGAAATTTTGTGTCTTCTAGAGCAGAGTTCCGCAACCTTTTATCTTCCACGGCACAACAACGTTTTTTCGATAATTCCGCGGCACACCACAAGAAAAAGCTTGCAAATACAAAAATTACAATAAATACGTATATGTTTTTAATAGTAAAAAAAAACACAATAAAACAGCTCTATGTATCAAGATAATTATAATCCTTTAAGTTTTATATAAATCATTTTGAATTGTACACCAACACAAGAGCAAAAATATAAAGTTATAGTTTACAAGTAAAAAAAAATTCTCTTTAAATTTTTATATTAAAATTTGTTTTTTGGTCTTTACTTAAGCCTAATAAATCAAAGTTAATAATTTTTTTTTGTCTAGTTGTTATGCACGTGACGATAAATTTAATGAAAGTACCAGAAAAAGAAATCACGTGATCAGCATTTAATAAATTAAATTCTAAAAATTAATCTTTAAAAATTCACCAAAAATCAGTAAATGGAGGTAAAAATTCGAAAAAAATTTCATTTTGAAGGAAGTTTTAGGATATTTCTCGTGATATAAATTTTATAACCCTCAATGTATTATTTTAAATGCAAACGTAAAAAAAGTTTAAAAAACAGCTTAAAAATTTAATTTAAAAAAATGTAAGAAGAATTTTTGAAAAATCTTTCTTAGTGCACCCCTACACTATTAGAAGAATCGCCATGCAAAATTTCAGCCCTTTAGGTCCAGCGGTTTGGTCTGTGCGTTGTATGTCAGTCAGTCAGTCAGTCAGTGAATGAATGAGTCAGTTACGGAACTGTTTTATATATATAGATAAATGAATAAATTATAATTTGTTTATACATTCTCACGTAAAGTCACTATAGTTCATTACTCCTTCCTGACATTATTTTAAGGAAATTTAATTTTTAAATGTGTTAAACAATAATGTGTTATCTAGTGCTATAGAAGTACAGTGTTGTACAAAGGTTTTCGCAATTGTTTTTATCGTGTTAGAGCGAAACCGTCTTACAGGTTGCATGCAGTGTAATAAGAGGGTTCCCGCAATTTATCTTATCGTGTTAGAGCGAAACCGTGATATAAGTAGGCAGGGCCGCCCAGAGACTTTACGGGGCCTGGGGCAATCTGCTGTTGGGAGCCCCAAGAAATCTGATTAATCGAATAATTTTATTTTTATTTATGGGGGCCCCTTTTTTTCAGGAGATTATTTTGAATTTTGAAGTACGGTACAAGTTTTATAATTTTCTTTCGGAGAAAATCTAAGAAATAAATTTTTTTGGGCCCCTCCGGCAGTTGGGAGCCTGGGGCAAAGTGCCCCAGTTGCCCCCCCCCTCTGGGCGGCCCTGGCTGTAGGAGGACTACCTGCATTAGCAAAAAGTTAGAGGAATATTTTACTTCGAAAAATTTCTAACTAACAGCGGTGGTTAATTTGTTTTATTATTATAATCGATAAAATCACCTTGGCACAGTCAAGATCACCTCGCGGCACACTAGTGTGCCACGGCACGGCGGTTGCGGAGCACTGTTCTAGAGTGTAGTTTGTGGCAAAATAAGTGACATTGTTGAATTGAGGTTGTTTTTTAAGATGGATTTTATGGGAAACAGGCGTGTAATAGATTTTTGGTATGGATAATTGCCGTTTACGCATACTACTTCATATAGCCAGCAAAAGGTTTGCTTTAATGATAGCTACAGCCAGCGGAAGATTTGTTTTACTGGCCGCTACGGCCAGTGGATTCATGGCGAAGCCAGCGGCTGGGGATTTCTGTAATGTTTCTGTACTGGTGCGTAACGGTGCGCAGCGGGGTGGAACAAGGGTATCTGAGCGAAGCTAAGATCCCGTGTTCGCCTACGAGTTTCATAAAGTCAGCGGTAAGTTTGTTTTTCAACTTAATTGTTTTTTCTTGGTCGCCATTGATGTTTTTACATTTCGCAGTTTAAGCCTAACAGGTCTGCGAAAAAGGGTTTTCGTCGCCAAAAGTTTTTGGTCCCAACTTTTTGCCAAAGGGGGGCGTCTGGCCCAGCTGTTCCAAAGTATATAGATGAATAGATAAAATGCATAGAAAAATGATAAAATATATGTTTATTAAATAAATATCTTAAAAGGGATAAATATAAAAACCAATTGATGGAAAGAAAAAACAACATAGAGTTCAACAACTGGTTCTACAGGGACCAACAATTGGTAAACAATATCCAGGGTTTTGTCATTATTTTGGTTTATGGACTAATGTTTATAATTAAGTTATTTCCTAGGTAATATTCCTGTACAAGAATCTTGTGTGAATTTTTATGAAACAACTAATCCATTAAGACATTTAAAAATAGTTTACCTGAGATATCACGCCCAGTTTATGTGGAACATAACATAAAAGTGCCAACTACTAGCTAGTCTATTTCATTATTTCATTTTCGTTAACTCTTGTTAACCGATACAGTTTCTTTGTGATTAGTTCATTCTTTTTTCTGCACGATAGGTACCATTACTTATGACAAAATGTACCATAATATTTCTCAAAAAGGACGAATTTAGTAGCATAAGTTTTTTTATTCATAATTTTTATGTCACACCTCAAAAAAAATTCTGCTAAATCCGATTCAGAAAATGTATAAGACAATTTTATCCAATATTCTTGTCACATTCACACTGAATATTTTTCTTTCCTTACATTCAAATCTATCTCCATGTTTTTCTCCCTCCGTGCCGCGTTTTTCTCCTTAATTCAAAAGCCGCATTAAATTGTATCCACAGGGGTATACGCACGCATGTATGCATGTTACGTATCTGCATGCACTCGTAGATACAGAAGATGCGGAAAAGAAAATCTTTTTTAAGCCTTTTACCCTCTGGTTTATTTTATTACTGAATGACACTACCCATGAAAAATAATCATGTTATATTTGCTTTGATATTTTTGAACAGTTCACCGCATTTCAATATACTGCATGGGATGTATCAGATTGCAAAAGAATATCGCGTGAAATCCTATTCATATTTTCGATCCTGTTACTGATAGACAATTTTTGGGTTGGAAACTGAGTCAAAGCTTTGAACTCAATCAATGTAAAATATACCATATTTTAAAAAAACTCACTCGATGATATATGTATAATACGCGTACCATTCATTCTTACTAAATTTTCTTAGTAAAAAGTGTTATTTAATCATTTCATTCTAATGGTGTCGAATCACAGAGGTTACTTCTGTCGTGGATTTTCTGTGTCTAGCTTTTTCATAAAATCGTGCTCTTATATAACACGTGACATCTTTCTTTGGAAAGTCTTCCACTATGGCTAATCGTCTTTTGTGACACTACTACCGATCTTTTAATAAGAAAATTATTCCCGTTATTTTGTAAAAGAACTGTTTTACAAAAATAAATTTTGCAGTAAGTATAAATTTTATAGTAAGTATAAACAAAACGTATGAGCTTAGAATAAAATACATGCTTTTAAATAAATATCATAAAGGGGATAAACATAAAGACTAATAGATTAAAAATTAAAAAAAAAACTAAGAGTGCTTTCAAGTTTGGTTCAACAAGGGCCAACATTGGGTAAACAGTGTCAATTGTTTTGTCGCTGTTTTGGTTTTTGGGCTAGTGCTTATAATTATTTCAGAGTTAATATTCTAGTACATGCAACTAGAAACTATATTTAAAAGGACTTCATTCCTGAGTTGCAACTTTTATTTCTAGGCGGTTTGTTAAACAGGAACTGAATGCGGATTTAACCAAGTCCTTCGAAATAACGGTAAATGGTGCAAATGACTACTGAAAACGAAGACAAGAAGCAAACATACTTAATCCTATACTTATCAAGCCTCCTCTGTGCATATTAAAAGTTGATAAATGCTACAGCATAAACAACAAAACAGTCTAACATATAACAGCTGCTCATGTTATGCGAATAGCGTGGTTGCCTATTTTTGAGTTGTTTTAAAAGTGTGTTCTGTTGTTCGAGTAATCGCTTTTCCGCTTTCATTATGCATTGAACACCGACGAGAATCGATTGAAACAACTGTTTGATTTTTCTCTTCATTTTCAGTATTTTCTTGTATTGTTTGTTTCTTGACTCATTCATCAGTTGAAAGAACAAACTTTTGGAATATGTATTACCTTTGTGTGGCTCATTAGTGTAGGCCAAAACAATGCCCACTGGTGTAATAATCAGTAAACTTCAAGAAGGATAAAGTTTTAATCCCAGGACATACATGACAGTTGTGAAAGAAATTAATAATTTTAATAAAAGGTTAAATGGCAAACATAAACATAAAAAAATAAACTTAATTTAATTTTATTGTGTATATTTTACCATCCCTCCGCTCCACGTGGTCATGAATCGATTCTGAACAGCAATTTAGGAAAATTATACAGCATGCTGAAAGAACACCTATAAAAGTTTGTAACCTGCTTGCATATGCCTACATATATGACAGATAAACTTGGCATAAGATCTACGTTATTTACTAGCGTATAGTAGTTTTCTGCGGACCACGTTGTAAGCCTCCAAGATAGGTAAAATAACTGCATAGGAATCTTTGCATTTTTAAGGCAACCAGATCCAACCAGTTAGGAAAACATCTATTCCAGAGAAGATGGCCTTTGCTACCATGATGATGTCGATACAGTAACTGAAGGTTCAAGCAGCTAAAGGTTCAAGCAAGGTTTACAGAGAATGGAAAAGAGATTATATTTTTTTAATTATTCCTTGGGCACTTTTGGTAACGCTTGGATAGGTAGTTTACAGATTAGATTTTTTTGTACCATTTTGAAAAATACAGTAATATGATTGATATTTTTCCCTCTGAGAAGAAAACTTCTGCTCGGTTACACTTCCCTCTGAGAAGAACACTTCTGCTCGGTTACACTTCCCTCTGAGAAGAACACTTCTGCTCGGTTACACTTCCCTCTGAGAAGAACACTTCTGCTTCAGTTATGCTTCTGCTTCCACTGTGGAAACCTTGACATCTACCTCGAGATCAATCCAGAAGATTTTAAATGTAATCGAATCTATCGGATCTCCTTTAGATAAAAACACTATAGTTATCTTTTTAAAGAATTTCTGAGCAATTTTCTTGGGCATTCTGTGTTACATTACTTTAAGGGTCAAATAATCGTTTAAAAATGTCAATTGTCAATATTATTTTCGCACTCGTCAATTTCGTACTCGTCAATTTTCGTCAATATTATTTTCGTAACATTCGTACAGAACCTTTCGAATTTAAGTATACAAACCATTGAAATCTACAATGATAACACAGCCAAATATATATTTTTTAATTCCTTATTGTCCATTCGTTCTCTGTTCTTTATCTGTACGCCAGGCATTTTAATTTCTTAACAGAATTTTTCACGTTTTGGAAGCTTTAGAAACAATATAACTAAAAACCTCTCTGAAAAATTTGTTCCTTTATTCCAGATTCATTAAGTTGTCTTTGGACTTAAATTATTGTAGTAATTTTGAAAGTAATCTCCCTAAAGAAAAACTATTTTTTACCCTCAAAGTAATTTGAACTTTCATAAATAAAATTTTTATAAATTCTTTAGCTAAATTATTTTTAAAGCTTACTAATGAACGAAAGTGAACAAAACTTCCCTATATAGTAGATACAAATTCAACTGATATATGAAAAGCTAAACATGTTTAACATTTTTATGCTACTTTTTTAAACAAAATTTTAATCCTTGAAGGATCTTGTATATATGTATATAATTATATTAGTGGCTACCCCTTCCCCCTAAGAATTATTTTGGAACAGTTAAACAAATTTCGTTGGAGAACTTTAGCTGAAAAGGGTGGTTCTCCGCAACATTGATAAAGAATTTGCAACTTATACTAGATGTTTTCATCATATGGTATACCGCATTGAACTATTCCTGAAACAAAACAAAAAAAAAAGAATTACATATTTATATACAGTAGCTCCCAAAAGTGTTCGTACACTTGCGATTTTCAATGAAATAGGGGTCTATCCATTGATTAAAATGAATATTTCAGAATGGGTATTTAATAATAAGATCTATAATCTATTCTTAACAAAACTACATGAACTATTTTGAAAACATAGTAAAACTTTATTTTTAAGAAACCAATAATCCAAAAGTAACAAAAGCTTTATCTCACAAAAGTCATCGTACACTTGTAAAAAATCTCTACATATTAGTAAATATTCTAGTTTTTCGTTAAATTAATATTTAGTAAGATATCCTTTAGCATCCACAACAGCTTTTAAACGTCTGGGAATACATTGCTTTAGTTCTTTTGTAATTTTTGCATCAATGTTCATCCATTCTTCCATCATAATTGTTTTTAGTTCGCTTTTCATGTGAATGTCGTGTTTTCGTACTCGAACCTCCAGTTCTCTCCAAATATGTTCTATTGGGTTTAAATCTGGCGACTGAGATGAAGTTTTCAAAACTTGTGGACAATTATAGAGACACCAGATGCGACCGTTCAGAGCCGTGTGCTTAGGATCGTTATCTTCATAAAAAACAAATTTGTTTCCAATAACCAAATTTTGAGCTGATAATTTTAAATTGTCTCTTAAAATATTTATAAAAACAGAATGATTTACTATGCCATCAATAAATACCAAATTTCCTAGCCCTGATGCTGACATGCACCCCCACACAAGGATACCTCCACCGGCATGCTTAACTGTTCCTACTAAGTTCTTGGGATTAAGTTCCTAATTTTTTCTTCTCCATACAATTATACGCCCATCAGCCCCAAAAATATTCATCGGCAAATAAGACATTATTCCAATAGGTTTGGGGCTTATTTATCATTAATAGTGAAAAGGGAAGCCAAAACTTTCTGTTTTTCTCACTCACAAAAAATTTTCTATGGGCAGAACGCCCATGTAATCCAGCTGTTCTGAGAACTCGTCAAAAAATGTCAGGTAAAATTGAAGTAGAAAATGTTTCATTGAATTCTGCAGAAACATTTACAGCACTCAAACGTGAATTTTTTACAAATTTTCTAATTATAAATCTCTGATCACGTTTTGTTAACTTTGCCGGACGGCCTTTTCTTACCTTGTTTTCGATCCAAATTTCTTTTTTAAAGAGTTTTTTCACATACTGCACAGTAGAATGGGATAAATTAAGTAATTTAGCAATATTCCGAACTGATTTACCACTACTATGATGAAAAATAATCAATTTTCGAATGCTGTTTGTTGTTTCTTTACGACTACGAGCCATTTTTAAATAATAAATAGAATATTACGGAGTAGGCAAGCAAAAATTAAAGCCAAACGATATTTTAAATGCCACCACAATTCAAAATAAAAATAAAGCGCCAGACGATAATTTTAATTATGAATTTATCCGAAAATATTTCAGCGTACGATGACTTTTGTGAGATAAAGTTTTTGTTACTTTTTGATTACTGGTTTCTTAAAAATAAAGTTTTACTATGTTTTCAAAATATTTCATGTAGTTTTGTTAAGAATAGATTATAGATCTTATTATTAAATACCCATTCTGAAATATTCATTTTAATCAATGGATAGACCCCTATTTCATTGAAATTCGTAAGTGTACGAACACTTTTGGGAGCCACTGTATATTTTTTTTAAATGTTAGTTTTAATCTTTTTCTTTTTAAATCCGTCATAACGTATAAATATTATTTATCGAATCACCATGAGACTCAATAATTCGGATGCAACATTTAGACATTAATCGACTGAAGACTATTTCTTTTTAAAAATGTTCATCAGTTCTTAAATTTTGTTCAGTTACATCGTACACGTGTCTCTTTAAATCTGATCGCAAGCTTTAGTAGAGTTATATCAGAGTCCTCCTCCTCACATTGCTCCGGTTCACAATGGATTTTAAATACGCGCACTACATAACTCCCTGTTCTCATTGTAGTGCTGAAGCACCAGGAAATTAATCAAGCTCATTGTAAATCTAAATACAATGACTTATTGCAGTTGTGTGTGCCTTTAACAATCTCATTGTCACCGAAGAACATCTATCGTGCATTCTCCGAGCTATTTTAGCATCTCTATCTAACTACTCCACCTGCTCTGCTAATCAAATATGATGCTCCATCGGCGCACGGTTTTTATTTGCCCGCTTAAGGCTGCTATGTACTAACCCCATAGGATTCGCTCACCTCAGTGTTAACCTATGGAGAAAATTTTTCCACGGATTGCCGACTTGGATTCAAAGATTTTTTTTTAAAAATTGTACTCCGTCATAGAGAAAGAAATTTTACATTTGTGTACATTTTTAGTTTTTTTTAAAAAATGCAATTAATAATTTAAAATTTAAATTATTCGGGGGAAAATCTGGTATAGTCTGTTTTAAACGCTCATAAATTCCTCCGGTGGACGAAATTTATAAAATGAAATTTATAAAACTCTTTGCAGAAAAGTTCGGGCTATCTGACAATACCAATTTTATTGGATTATCAACATTTATGTACCAGTAAATAGTTGACAAAAATATATTTTAAATAAAAAATTGGGGGGTAGCGCTTAACCCCCTATAGATAGAGAACTATTACAATCCCACAAAATGTCAATCCTAAGGGGGTGGAATTCTCGAACTGTCAACTCGACTCCTCTCACCACAAGAGTCTGCAAGAAGAGGAAAAGGGAAATGCGTTTTTTTTTTTCTTAGTACATAGCAGCCTTAACAATACGTCCGAAATTTGGATATCAATACGATCCTCTAACTACCTGAACAGTTTGGTTATAAGAGTATAAATCTTGGGTAGTCCTTATGACAAGTCACGCAGCATTTTTTCTCCTTATGAAGGAGTAAGGAATATTTTGAAATAAAATAATTAAGGTTCTCTAAAAAATGACTTCAGGAACCGAACATTTTTAATATCACGTTCAATACGTTCCCTGTTTTTCTCAGCTTTTGAAAAATCTGTGACATTCTTATTTAAAAGGGGGCACAGTACCTTTAAGCTTGTCGAAATTTCTGAAAACATAGTCATGTTCAAACTAATCAAACTTTAACAAAATTACAAAATGAAATGTCGTTTTCAGTTGGTATTTGATTAAAACATTTTGAATTATACACTCTGAAAAAAATGAAAGGTTTTCTTGGTAAATTAATATTTTTATTACTTGTTTAGAAAATGGATATGGGTTTAAGATACGGAATGCCTTAAATCACTGCGCGCTCGAAAAAACATAAAAATATACACACAGGAATAAAATGGTCATTGTAATATATTTACAATACACCTATCTTTAATTTAAAACCAAAATACTGGTAAAAAGTATTGATTAATTTTTAAATACTTATAAATTGTAAAAAAAATCACAATAGAAATAACATTTTTGCAATTTTTTTCCTTGAAAAAAAATTTTAATTTTTTTTGAAAATTCTAATTTTTTGATTTTAGGTTATAGACTGCCACAACATGTACACATGGTAAATTGTTTATCAATATTGCACTAATAGTTCGGTGGTAACAGTGCGCGCAATGTTAAAAAATTGGCTAGTTTGAGAAAACTCAATTTAAAGTTCCACTATCACTTTTACCTTTTATTTATTGGACTGAAATAGCTCAAATGGCTCCCTATGTATAAACAGAACCTTCTTTTAGAAGATTTTTTTTCATTGACTTTCTTTTCCTTCATCCTTCTACCTATTCGAGCCTCTAATGTCACTCCTATTTACCACCCCTTAGACCATAGAACCATAGGAACAATTGGCTAACTGTGTTACCTAGGCCAACGCCTTCAAATACAGATATTTCAGGAGAATGTCATCGGAGAGCAGAAGTAACACCGAAATGAGTATTAAGTTATAGTTCGTAGAATAGCATCAGCAGTTCAGGAAAATGCAACACAAAAAGTGAAGCAGAGAGTTTTTTGGTCAGAACTTTGGAGGGTAAAAAGAACAGTTCTCATTGGATGTCTCCTGGATCCTCGAGCTGATTCGCTGATGGGGGTGGAGTCAATGGCTGTCTGTAAGCTGGATTTCATTTGGCAAGTTGAGAGGGAAGGAAGAAAAGTGATTGGATACAGAGATAACGTCCAGAATCCGTGAGTTCTATTACTACGAAAAAGAGCAAATCCAAAAGGATGCGAATAACTGCTTCAGTTTTCTGCTAGGTCCCTCATGCAACGAATTACCTTGACCTTGACCTATCCAATAGGATTTACTCAGAGACAAAAATATAATAGCTAGAACCACCCCTTAGAAGGTCCTGTGCCCCCTTTTAACCATTCCGACTAATGGAAATGCACTTTACAAAATAATCTCAAAATGTTTAATTATAAATAAAGATTATAGATATACGTATGTTATAAACCTGTTTATTACTTTCGTCCATAAGTAAAAAAAACTAGATAATTTGTTTTTACTCTTTACAACATTTTCTGCTGGGTTGGATCTCTATCGAGGGATTTTAAGTTTTGCACAAGGTTTGGTTTAGTTTGGAGCGCTACGGTCAACTTTTTGCTACACGAGGGCTGATTAAACCGGGACCTACAATTTAAAGCCGATTCCGAACGGCTACAAACATCCATGCCAACAGTGGGGCTCGAACCCACAAAGTCTAAACCAAATTCCAGCGCCTTAGCCATTCAGCCATCCCCAAGCAGAAAGAAGTTCTGTCTACCAAGTTTACCGACCTGTATAAGGAAGTCTGATTTGGAATGACTTTCTTCCCAAAGGGAATCCGTTTCTCTCAGAACACTTCGATAGAATGCTGGATAATCATTTCCCTTATTTATTTCTTTAGCGAATTGTAAATTTCTTCCAAGTATATTTTATTTATTTGCACAATGGTCCATGATTATTCCTTCATACTACGGGGCACCCAGAAATATCTTTCGCACCCTCCACTAGAATAAATGTAGAGAAATCAGTGAGCCTACAAGTTTTTCCTTTTAATGCAACAGTTTCACTTAAATAATAAAGAAAATCTTCATTCAATAATAAACCCAAGTGCATAACGGGATATATAACATTGGTCATAGCAAAGGAGCTAGATAATATTTTAAAGAGTGGAGCCTATCCAAAGTGCAGTGTTTCAATTACAACAGTTCATTAAACACTCATTTGCGTGTCCCTAGGCTAATTCAGTAACTCGCATCAAAATTATTTCATGGTTGACATAGCTTCATACTGATCCCTAACGGGAGATCGATTTGAAAACAGAATAAAAATTACGAATAAAAGCACTACACCAAGTGAAAGGAATATTATGTACTCCTTCGAAGTTAAAAATGTAGTTTTTACCATGTTTTTATTAACTCGCTTTCTTGTTTGTTTGTTCGTTTGTTTGTTTGTGCGTTTGTACAAATCATGCAATCGATTTTTAACTAACTTCCCGACTAGCTAGACATTTGAAACTTTTAGAATAGCTCAGAACACGATGACAATGCATTATTTTAATACTTTTAGCCATATTTAAGCAGATTTGAATTCATTTTCAGTTAATTTTGCTTTGTAGAATGGTGCAGCCATCTATCGGCCGGGACGGGAACGAAAAGTTAAACGCAAGTAAACTTCTAGTTGTCGAGCTAAACGATTGATTACGTATTTTATACCCCGTTATTAAGCATTTGATCATTTTCTTGCAAGTTGATGGGATAATTCATCAAAAATTTTCTAAAAAAGTATTTATTAATACATAGAATTGTCAAGTTTATAGGATTGAACAGAAAATTTAAAAACATGGTATAAATAAATCTCTTTTTATCCTGCAAGTATCTATGCTTTATTTCTCTCTGTGAAAAGATATTGGATGCAGGAATACTTTATTTTAAAGAATATTGATACGCTATCAGCGAGGTGCATAAGAGTCGGCAAAATCCTTTATAGATTTCATCGTGCTTAATTTATATGTAATACGAATTTCAATTAGATAGTCCTAAATTATATGCCTAAATTTGTGAATCTAAATTGGAAGATCGATCAATTTCGATGCTGACTATATGTCATACGAATGTTTGCTACGTATCCATATTCGAGGCAGTGTTCCTATAATAACAGAAGTTAGCTCCAATAAGTTATAAATAGAGGTATTAATATGGGTGATAAAAGATGTGCACTATCCCCTTTAAAAGACAAATTTTTCTTTTTAGCCAAATTCCAGAGCAGATGTAAGACACACATAAACTTTTTTTAAAATGCTCGTCACAGGAAAGGTTTTTTGAATCAAAATCCAGCTTCATTGTTATCATAATTTATTATAACATTCTAACTTCTCCATCAGTTCTCATAGTATGTTTCACATAAGTAAACTGTTTTCAATTGGTTTGTTTAAATTCTAATGTTTTTGTGATTTTAATGATTTTAATATAATAAGATTAATTTGAATGCATCACATTTTCTCGTCGTTACTCAGTTTATCCTTTAACTGAATATATAAACTCAGAATCTCTCGATAGCCATGCAAACATAATAACAATTAAAACTTCTTGATTAGCAATTACCTCTTACTAATATTACTGATAAATATTTTAAGATCTGTTTCCCCACGACACATTGTAAAATGTTGAAATCCTCTTATAAAATGTACGGCTTTAAATCTCAACAGCACGATTGCAACGCTTTACTATATAATGATCAATAAATTTAATGCAAGATTCTAGTGTATGTTTTCACACACCCAAAAACACCCATATATGCATAAACAAATACCACTGGATATGTATATGCATTAATACTTCTATG
Organism: Dolomedes plantarius; assembly: GCA_907164885.2. Taxonomy (NCBI): domain Eukaryota; kingdom Metazoa; phylum Arthropoda; class Arachnida; order Araneae; family Dolomedidae; genus Dolomedes; species Dolomedes plantarius. Next base: position 213,196,881 of record OU015495.1, read on the forward strand.
TATGTATGTATGTATGTATACTGAGGTGTCACTGAATTAGGGATACCCACCTAGTAACGAGTTGGGCCTCCTCTGGCCTTGATAACGGCTGCCACACGACGAGGCATAGATTCAACAAGTTTCTGGAAACGTTCCACGGGAATGGCTTGCCAAATATTGGCTAAAGCTGTCCATAATTCAGTAAGGTTCTTTGGTGCTGTGTGATGGCCTTTCATGCCTTGTTCCAAAACATCCCAAAGATGCTCAATAGGATTTAAGTCTGGGCTTCTAGGTGGCCAATTCATGACAGAGAAGTCAGAGGAATGCTCATCCAACCAGCCAGTAGCCAACCGGGACTTGTGAGAGGTACAGTTGTCTTGCTGGAAAACTCCATTACCGTGCGGATAACAGAACAGCATAAACGGATGGAGGTGATCACCCAGCAACTCTACGTACCGAATTGCATTGAGGGAGGTTGGTACACGCACCAAAGATCCCAAACTGTGCCACGAAAAAACACCCCAGTCCATGATTGATCCACCATGCCCTTGTACAGTTCCAGCCAGGCATGCAGGATACATGGCTTTATGAGCCTGACGCCATATTCTCAGCCTCCCGTCGGCGTTAAGTAGTCGGAATCGAGACTCATCTCTCCACGCTACTCGTTTCCAGTCCTCTACAGTCCAGTCTCTGTGCTCTCTTGCCCAGGCAAGACGTGCAGCCCGATGGCGACTATAGAGCAATGGTACTCTCGTAGGTCGACGGCTCCCGAAACGCATACGGTGAAGCGAGCGTTGCACAGTCCGTTTACTGACAGTACGACTGGCACCGTCATTAAACTGGGTGGTAATTTGAGCTAATGTTTGGCCGCCGAGCCGCCTCTAACCACGCACTGTCAAGGCTAATTGTCCTTTGCAGTTTGCTCGATCGCTAGTTTTTTTTCCACCATCCATGTATTCTTGGTATACTCTTGACACTGTCGACCTTGAAAATCCTAGCTGTCTGACGATTTCGGAAATTGAATGGCCCATGCGTCGCGCACCTACGATTTGTCCGCGACCGAAGGCGTCTAAATCAGACAGTTTGCCCATACTGGCAATTCCAACAACTAATTAAGAACAACCACAGTACGCGCTATATATGCAGTTACCACAGCGCCCTCATTTGCGCATACATGATGCGCAGCGCTACACAATTTGCATAGGCTTTGCTATCCCTAATTCATTGGCACTTCAGTGTTGTTAATTTTGGTTAACAAACATTAGAGAATTTGACATTTTTACTTTTCAGATTTTAGTACTACAATGATGAAAGACTGAAATTCTGAGATATGTACAACATTTCACATATATTTTTTACACATTTTTTTCACATATATTTTCACATTATTTTTTTTTCACAACATTTCACATATATGTATATATATATATATATACTAGCGGACCCGACAGACGTCGTCCTGTTCAAACGTTGTAATTCTAGCTGAAGTACCCGGCGATGCCCAGGATTTTAAGAATGTTTGTTAACCAAAATCAATTTAAAAATTAACACAGTATAAATAACATAGAAAAAAATATATGTGAAATGTTGTACATATCTCAGAATTTCAGTCTTTCATCATTGTAGTACTAAAATCTGAAAAGTAAAAATGTCAAATTCTCTAATGTTTGTTAACCAAAATTAATTTAAACTAAACACAGTATAAACAGCATAGAAAAAAACCACGTGAAATCTTATACACATGAATAAACGGAAAACCCAATTGCAAAATATATAAATTTATAATAAACTCCTCAGAATTCAGCTAGATTTAGCCTTTCATCATTGGGGCAAAAAAAAGAAGCTGAAATTACAGGTTTAGCAGAAATTTCCAATAGAACCATGATATGACTCCAGCGTCCCTCTTAAAGTGTTTGATTGAGGGCTGCAAACCATTTAATTCCTCTCCACGTTTAACTCTTATAAACATCCTCTACATATTAAATTCCTTTTCTCTCCATAATAAACTTCTCAGAATTTTGGTATACTCAGCCTTTCATCATAGTACCACTAAAAACTGAAACATCCTCTCCAGAAATATAAATTGATTAATTTCAATAATTAAACACATACAAATGTATAAATGTAAAAATTACGCTATTATAAAGGTAATAATAAAAAAAAGCATAGGGAAATAATGCGTGCGCATGAAGTCAACGTTACGATATAAAGATAGTAATAAAAATCTATATACATATAAAACAGTTCCGTAACTGACTGACTGACATACAACGCACAGACGAAACCGCTGGATCTAAAGGGCTGAAATTTTACATAGACATTCTTCTTATAGTGTAGGGGTGCACTAAGAAAGAGTTTTGAAAAATTCATCTTAGATTTTTTAAAATTAAATTTTTAAGCTGTTTTTGTAACTTTTTTTTAAGTTTTCCTTTAAAATGAAATATTTTTCGAATCTTTACCTACATTTTCTGATTTTTGGGGAATTTTTAAAGATTAATTTTTAGAATTTAATTTATTAAACGCTTATCATGTGATTTCTTTTTCTGGTACTTTAAATACATGTATCGTCACGTAACAACAAAATGGACAATTTTTTTTCTTACTAATGCGGCAGACGATTGGACATTTTCCAAAAAAATATTAAAATAATGTAAAAGATATGTTCCTCAAACTGTACTACATTAACTGTACTATATTCTTTAGTATGTCCTATTAGATTTAATTTGAATATTTTCTTCGACATTATTTTGTCTATAAAAATATCCTTTACGATGTTTTTATATATATATTTTTTGGGTATTTTTTACATTATTTGTATACATTGATCGTCGTATTTATTATATATATATATATATATATATATATATATATATATATATTGGCATTAATTGCATGCATTGACGTTGTATTTAATTTGAATGGACTCCGTAGCGAAGTTCCTGTTTTCAGATGGGTTGAAAAACTAAAAGTTTAAAATAGTGGCGCCATCTATTGCACGTCTGTGAATCGAAAGTAGCATTCTTAAAAAATTGTTGGTTATTTATTAATTAAAAATAATGGAAAGTTCTTGTGGGTCGGTATTTATACATGTGGGAACAGTTTTAAGATTTATAAATTATCAACCTACACAGGTGATAATTTATCCGGCGTTGCCCGGGATTTTAAGAATGTTTGTTAAC
>OU015495.1:213205038-213214088 GCA_907164885.2 Dolomedes plantarius
GACCTTTTTAAATTGTGAAACTTAGAAATATTTTTGAAAAATCATTTAATCGTTGGACTGAGATTTTTTTTGTCATTTTTAATTAAAAACTACCTTTTCAAATTATGATCCATATGAAAAATTTGGTCAAATGAATTTTACTTACAGATAAAATTTCAATGCCATCTATTCAGTTTTCCCTAACTCTTTGACTAATAGCAATGAATCACCAAAATATTATGCGAATATATTGTTAATTAGAAAAAAAATACAGCATTTTCGTACCACCTAAATAACTTACAATTTAAAAATTATCTAAAATTCAGCTTTGAAAAATGTAAAATAATTATGAACCCATAAATTTATGGTGATTTTTTTTTTTTTTTTAGGGCATTGTGGTAATGAAATTTTACTTCAGATTTGACCTTAACCAAATATTTGGTGCATACAATAAAATCGGCACAAGGATTATTTGACCATTTATCCTGCTGTGTTGGAAATAGGAAAAAAAAACCTTTTCCTAAACCAATAACTTAACCTTAACTAACTTTTTAACTTAGGTTCCTGGGGAGAGAGAAGTTGAACTTCAGTTATTTAAATTTATTTGTAATCCACTAAAACTTGGAATTATAAAATATTTTAAAATATATTGTATTTAAAATGTATACTGTATTTTACATTTTACGAAAAAATGATGGCAGATAATTTTTACTTCAAATAAATGAAATGGTGTATCATTATAGTATACTAATTGACAATCAATAAACAAAATTAAAAGCAACTTAATTTTAATAAGTTAACAACAAACTGATAATGGATTCAAAAAATTTCAACAAAAAGAATCTTAGTTTTAAAAATAATTTACTCTTTTGAGTATAGTCAATTTGACTCAGATATCCAGGTCAAGGCCAAGATCTGACCTAAAATTATTATACTGTAATTAAAAGATCACATCAGAAATAACTGTTTGATCTTAAAATTAGAGAATTTGACATTGGGTTATTTTTACCAGAACGCAATAATTATCGCCATGCGAAATGCGCCAAACCCTGGCGGAAAAATCCAAGATGGCGGCCGTGCACACAAATCTAGAGTATCCCCCCTAACTTTATTTCTACTGATCAGATATACATAATATATAGCCTGTGTCCATCTGGAATAATGTACCTTTCAAACAGTGAAAGAATTTTTCAAATAGGTGCAGTGGTTCCGGAGATTACCCTCCACGTACAAAATCGCTCTCTCTCTTTATATATAAGTATAGATATATATATATATATATATATATATATATATATATATATATATATATATATACATATATATATACATGTATACATATATATATATATATATATATATATATATATATATATATATATATATATATATATATATATACATATATATATATATATATATATATATATATATATATATATATATATATATATATATCAGTTCCGTAACTGACTAACTGACTGACATACAATCACAGACCAAACCGCTGGACCTGACGGGCTGAAATTTTGCATGGCGATTCTTCTTATAGTGTAGGGGTGCAGAAAGAGAAATTTTGAAAAATTCTGTTTAGATTTTTTTAAATTAAATTTTTAAGCTGTTTTAGTAACTTTTTTTGCATTTAAAATAGTAATTGGAGAGTTATAAAATTTATATCACGAGAAAGATCATAGAAAGTAATTTAAAATGAAATCTTTTTCGAATCTTTACCTCCATTTTCTGATTTTGGGTGAATTTTTAAAGATTCATTTTTAGAATTTAATTTATTAAATGCCGATCACGTGATTTCTTTTTCTGGTACTTTAAATAAATTTATCGTCACGTGCATAACAACTAAGTAGACAAAATATATTTTTTTTCTTGCTAATGCGGCGGACGATTGGACATTATTTTGTCTATAAAAGTATCCCTTACGATTTTTTTATAAATATATTTTTTTTCTACATCAATTGTATATATTGATCGTTGTATTTATTATAAATTTATGTATATATATATATATATTTTTTTTTTGGCATTAATTGCATACATTGACCGTTGTATTTAATTTGAATGTACTCCGTAGCGAAGTGCGGGTTTTCAGCTGGTATATATACAGTAACCACCGCTTATAGTGATCAGTGGTTATAAGAATCAACCACTTATAAGAATCAATATCGTGAAAACAAAAAGAAATGTATTATTTCCATGTTAAAATTTTCGCTTTAAAGAATCAATCCACCGGTTTTAAGAATCAGTTTACACTCTTCGCTTTCCTTTCATTTTTCAAAAAAAGCTACTTAAATCCTCAAAAGGCACGAAGTTCTTTCTTTTTTTTAAAAGAAATATTGATAAGATGGGAGGGAATATAGTCGTAAAATTCATCCCTTTCTTTGTTAGACATAACATAATAGTTTCCCCTTAAACGCTTTAGCACAACACTATCATATTAGCTTGACCCGGGGGCATCTTTACCCGTCCGGGTTCGATTTCACTTTTCTCCACTGACAAACAAAAATAGGAACTCTTTTTTTCCTACCTCCCACGCTAGGAGGTGAATCTTCGTCCGAGACTATTGGTATTGAAAGAGGTATAAACAGCCTCCTGAAAACTTCATTACGTCAAACTACCATAGAAAATTTTTTCTTGCTCCCTTCCTGTAGTTGAAATGTTAAAACTGTCAAGCAGGTATGTGGTAACAAATATTGGATTTTTTTTCTTCTATTACTATGATCATGTGTATCTACTTATAGGTCTAGAAATTAAGTTGTATTTTTAAAATTATAAAAAATAATTTTAATAAAAGATAATTAACGTAAATTAAAGAGTATTTTATGGTAAATATGGTAAATATGGTAAATAATATATGTATATATAGGTGTGTGTGTGCCTGCCCAAAAACCTAAATTTCGGCTATAAGAATCAACCGCTTATAAGAATCAAAAACAGTAATAACAAACGTGATTCTTATAAGTGGAAATCACTGTACATACAGAGAAAGAGGGAAATCGATAGGCAGATAGCTAATCATAAATGTTTTCTTCAAACGGATTGACATAATATTTTCTATTTAATGATATTTTTATCCAGAACTTTGATCTTAATCGACATTTACAAGCAAATGTATTAAAGTATCGTACCATCATTCTTAAAAACTTTTCATATCCTTTTCTTTAAAAGTTTAAAAGATGTACTTTTTTGTTTTATTGACAGGTAGGTTGCAGAATACTTTCTCCGAATGGCAATATTTCTTACGATGGTTTTGTTTCTTCTTAAATTTGTTTACGTCACTATTTTATATTTCTATCGACACTAGCGCCATTTCTATGAATACGTAAAGATAAAGTAATATGCTGATATTAATAATTTTCTTTTTTTACAGACTCGTTTGGTTGAAAACTTTTGCAAATATCATACTAACGTTAAATATAACTTCATAATTTTGTCCATAGAAACATATATAAAATATTGACATTCATTAAAAGATTGTGTGCCAGAATATATTATTTTCTTAATCTTTGGAATATGAAAGCTCTTGAATAATTGTCGAATTTCGGTGTTTTTACATTTTATTTTGTCTTCATTAATGCCCTTTAACGTGTATCTGCAGTTCTGTTATGATTATGATGTTACATGAAGTTAAAATTATAAATATGAAATATAGAAAAAAAATGATACCTAAAAATATCACCTGAAATAGCTGACTCTTTTGATTTAGCATTACTAGACATAAAACTCTATTTTTGTCCAATACTGAGTTCCTTTAGGAATGACTGGAGGGGGAATTCCCATGTAATCGAACCCAAAAGATCCCATTTAGAGCTTCTGTTATATTCTCTAATACTTTAACTTATCTCAAAATCGATAAGAAACGTCTCTTGCGAGACCATTCTGAATTGGAGATTCTATTTTTAGAAACAGATGCATGATGATTTTTTATGGAGAAATTCGTTGATAAGTGTTTCTTTTATTTTATATAATACTGTTATTGAAGTCGAAAGGAATTCATTCTTTTGATTTCAGTGTAACATTACAATATTTTAATTTGATTATTTCCTACCTACAAATGAATTGATAGGACTGTAAAGTACTCTTAATTTTTTATTTGTTTTCTGTTCAGTTCATGCTTGCAGTTCAATGCTGTAATACGCGGAAGTATATGTAGTAACCAGTTTCTAGTCAATAAATATAGTACTTCAGGCCCCTAATTATTAGACTTCATTGTGTGTGCGGAAAGTTCTATTGGTTTCCATACTTATAGAAAATAATTCGATGGTCTTTGCAGTCGTGAATTCTTCATAGGTATAATAATAGCTTAATCTATGTGTTATGACTGAAAACAAGATTAAATCAAATTACAGAAGTTTACAGAAAACTACTTCCCCTCAAAGGAGAGGACCTAAAATTGACCCCAAAAACAACATCTCCAAAATTAGAAATAAAACTTGCTTAAATAGAATTAAACTGAGGTAAGATGAAAAATAACACTTAAATTCAAAAGACCAAAAAAAAAAAGGCTTGACAATTATATTTTAAACTTTTTTCTACAATATTTTATTCAGACATTACATGATTTAACGTTACAATAATTATTACCCTTAAGACCATCCTCATCATAAATTAAAACTACACTTATCCATTTCCTTATATGTATATATACCTATAAATACATTAATCACAATGGTTACACTCACAGATTACATAAGAATGGGTGGCTGGTGACCTGTAGCTATTTAACACTTTATATGAGCTCATAATAAATATAAAAAAATGCATATTACCTAAGCTGATTTTAAGCTATATAAAAAAAGGGAGAAGAAGGAAGGAAAGGCAACATAGGAGAGCTCAAAGAAGGAAGGGCACATAATGCCCAGTAGACTAAAGCCTCTCAGGATCTTTCGGAGCAGATCAAAGAAATTGTCAAAAATTTTAGAAAGAAAAAAAATCAAAAAGAAACAAAAAAATGAATAACTTTTATGGATTCCAAGTGGTGAAGCGCTCATCTAGGATGCCAAAAATGGGTGACGATGTTCCATGGAGCTCCCGGAGAACCAGTCTGATTCTCCCAGCCCGACTACCCCCCCCCCCCCCCCCCCCCCCCCGAGGAGCAAAAAATTTCTTCGTCCCCGCTTCACCTGAGCTGTATCAATGGATACACGTAACAGAGTGCCGAGCACTGAGGCCAGATGATTATTTCGAACGCTGATATTCTTTCATATTTGTGGAAGTTAAATGCCAAATTATTTTTTTCTTGAATTATTTCTTGGTCTCTGTTTAGATTATATTCAATGACTTATTTGTTTTTTGTTTGCACGGCGGACCCCGCCGTTCACAAGCACTGTATTCTTCCGCGGGAGGGGCGGACGGTCCGGTCAAGCAAGCGATGGGGGAGTCATCAACATTCCAATGATCTGTTACAGAGATCTCTGCTTCACCCCTATATCGAGGGCCCAGCGAATGTGAGAGACGAGAAAAGGCGCACAAGTATGTATTGAATTACTGCTTAGCAACAGAGAGAAAGAAGTGTACCAAAGAATTTACATAGTTTTAAGGGGAAAATGGAATACAAGAACATTTACCTTTAAACATAATAATTTAAAATTTTAACTACTCACCAGCCAGCCAACAGTACATATCAGCCACCTTACAATTTTATTATTATTATTATTATTTTTAACTTAAGCGCAACTGCGCACACAATAACAAGCACTTCTTACATTAAATGAGAAATTTAAATACATAACCTCTGCGAGGAGTGTTGAACAAGACCAATAGAATTCCTTAATTGTGGCACAACAACAGACATATTACAAGCAAACGTTCAAATATCCCTAAGTGACAAGTTTGAGGGTTCTAAATGAACCGTAACATATGTGAACAGGAGAACTTCATTCATGGCCTCGATACTAGAAGACGTTTCTTCATTCTTATTGAGGATTTTTAAAACATTTTATCTAACCTAATTTTTTATCAGGAATGTTTGGGTATTCAAGAAGAATCCTGTTACTGCAATTAATTATAAATTTTTCAGCTTGTTTATGTAATTACCGTTTCATTTAAAATGAAGGATTTTAGAATTCTAATTACACAAAAAATAGGTTTAGAATTTTGGCAATGTTCTGAAAAATCGTTGATACTTATAGCAAAATTTTAGACACCGTGTTTGTTATATAATTTTAAATACGCAAACAAACGATATAGATAATAACGTATATTTACCATCGTAAAGCACTTAGATTGAGCTATTGTATTTTAAATGCAAAGTTGAGGACGATTTCACATATTTTTATTCTACATCAACATTTTTTTTTTCATTTAGTAACATATGTTCATTTCGAAACATATAATCTGTCCAAACTTACATATTGATCAAAATAAGAGTTTTAATTCAGTTGAAGATATATATATATATATATATATATATATATATATATATATATATATATATATATATATATATATATATAAATATATTATTATATATATATATATATATATATATATATATATATATATATACATATATATATATATATATATATATACATATATATATACATATATATATATATATATATATATATATATATACATATATATATCTGTGGGGTTTTGGGGGGAATAATCACAAACAGTGTTAACATAAGTAACATTTATTTAAAGAGGGGCATTATGTACAGGGGGAACTAACGTCTAAAAGGGGGGAAAAACAAGCAACGCGGCACACACACGTGCACGCTCGTCCGAAGCAAAACATCGTCTCTCTCTTCTGTTCTTCGCGGCGCCCGCTAGGTGGCGCTCGCCGGGGTTTACAGGGGCGCACTCCATATGAGAGTGGCATGCATGGGGCTGTATGGATGGCATCCCACATCGGCCATCCAACAAAAAGCATCTGCCCCCAGATGCTGGTAGGGGCACAAACAAATACAGGTGACAATTTATTATGACGAAATGAAAAAAAAGTATAAAAGTTATAAGAAATACACATAGGTTATAATACTAGCAAAATGAGCTGGAAAAGAAAATGAAAAATAGAACACTAATTGTAGTAATATCTAAACAGCAAAACAATCCTGGCTAATGAAGTATTCCTGAAAAAGAAAAAATAATAATGAAAACATAGTTCAAAAATCAAAGTATGTTATGTAAAGTTATGAGTCCACGGTTTCATGAACTCGATGCATGTACTGGTATGCATGGGTCCGTCGAAATGTCCACACTTTTGAACATCGTAGGTGTCGTTGGGCTTAAGTTTGATGATCTTGTAGGGTCCGAGGAACTTTGGATGGAGTTTTAAACGAGGTCCGAATTGGGTGCGTTTTATGGCGACAAGATCGTGCAACTTGAACTTCGGAGGTAACTTTCGTCGTAGATTGTAGGTTTTACTGTTTTCGTCTTGCACTCTTAAAATCTGTTGTTTGGCGTCTTTGCGGAGGTCGTCGCGTGAATTTATAAACTCAGTTTGTATTTCGGCATTCAACAGGTCTGTGATTTGGAGATTGTTGCGGACACGCATTTTTGTACCGAAAAGCAGTTCAAAAGGAGTCGTCTTAATGCTGCGTTGGAAAGTTGAGTTAATAATTTGCTGGACGTCAGCCACATGAGTATACCACTTCGTAGGATCTTGGATGGACAATTTGGATAAAACAGAAATGATTATAGAATTGAGACGTTCAATCTGTCCATTTGCGCGAGGAAGACCAGTGGTTATAGTCAAATGTTGGATGTTCTCATGGTCGCAAAAGTCTTTAAAGGCATTAGATAAAAAGGCAGATCCTCGATCGGAAATAATACGTACGGGATTTCCAAACACTTGTTTCTGTATTTCTAATTTAGAGAGTACTTCTGCAGCGTCAGTTGATTTCGTCGGGTAAAGCCATACAAATTTGGTGAAACTATCGATAACGGCGAATATATATTTGTAACGTTTAGAAGTAGTAGCGAGAGGACCTAAGTGATCGACATGATATGTATGGAGTGGGGTGTCCTCTTTTGGTAAAGGGTGTAGGAGTCCTTCTTGTTTACCACACTTGCGGTTCGTCAAGATGCATGGAACACAGTTGGCAATACACCTGGCAATTTTTTCTTTTAAATTAGGTATGTAAAACTGTTGTTTGAGCTGCTCCTCAATTTTCTTCGTAGCAAAATGTCCATTCTCGTGTGCGTCTCTGATAACGCCGTCTTGCATAGAGTCTGGAACGACTAGAACTTCGTAACCGTCAACTAACTTGTAGAGAACATTTGCTTTGATAAAATAATCGTGATACTGATTACTTTTAAGAATTTCTTTAATTGCTTGAATGTTAGGGTCGTGTGACTGAGCATTTTGTATTTCGAAAGTCAGTGAATCGGTGGTAATGAGCATCGTCGGATAGCGGCTTAGCGCATCAACATGAGCCATCTTCGCTCCAGTTCGATGTTGAATTGTATAATTGTAATCTTCTAATAATAGTGCCCATCGAGCAATTTTAGCACTGAGATCGCGCTTGCTCATAGTGAGTTTGAAGGCGTTACAGTCTGTAACTACGGTAAATTTTTGACCAAGTAGATACACTCTAAATTTTTGCAATCCATGAATTACGGCTAACATCTCGAGTTCATAACTTGAGTAATTTTTCTCAGCGTCGGAGGTAGATTTGCTTGCAAAATATACAGGGTGAAAACAGTTATCATCAGTGGATTTCTGAAGAAGAATGCATCCAAAACCATGGATAGAAGCGTCAGTATGTAATTCAGTTTCGCTGTTCTGATTATAAATATTAAGAACGGGTTTATTAGCCAAACATTGCTTCAATTGATAAAAAGCATTTTTCTCGTTTACACCAAAATGGAAAATAGTAGATTTTTTTAGAAGGTTAGATAGAGGATTAGCGATAACTGAAAAGTTTTGGATAAATTTACGGAAATAACCAGCCAAACCAAGGAAACATTGGACGTCTTTTTGATTTTTTTGGTTCCGGATAATTTAGAACGGCGGCTGTTTTAAGAGGGGAGGGAAATAACTGTCCGTTTTGAATAATATGGCCAAGGAACTCAATTTGTGTATGAAGGAATTTACATTTTCGAAAGTT
>OU015495.1:213214588-213217088 GCA_907164885.2 Dolomedes plantarius
GCTCCCATGCTACGGTGAGGAGATGCAGTTACTCTAGAATAAATTCACTTCATGACTAAACACGACCGAATACGAGCATTTTACGGGAACATTTTTATTCAATACACCGACCGCTCCGTCGGTATGAATGCAGCAAGAGAAAATACAGGAGTCCGTCCCACTTCCGGACGTCAACACTTATATAACTTCAATCCATCACGTGATTAAAGGGTGTGTCTTAATAGTTGATTGGTATAAAGTTGTTGTTGATGTGCAGAACTGATTTAAACTTGTACTGACGCCGCGCCGCGTCCCTTTAGTTAAAAAAGACAGCCATCTTTAATGATATTGCCTAAGGCTGTAATAATGGAATTTAACTCGAATGCCCAAAGGGAATTAAATAACTTAAGGGATTAAAAAAGGGTATGTAATTTTGAATAGTAAAGTGAGGGATTAATAGTTTTTAAATGTTAAGAGTGTTGAATTAAGAAATTACTAGTTTTTTAATATTATATATATATATATATATATATATATATATATATATATATATATATATATATATATATATATTATAGATATTTGTGTAATTATAGGTCCGTACAGTTTTAGACCAAATGATAAAAAGTAAGATACAATTTGGCTCACATTTCTAATAAATACTATAAATACATGCACCAATGTCATTCACATGTGCTCAAAATCTTTCTCTGAGAGAAATCCGCACATTCCGCCAAAAACAGACGGTGCTGTAATGTATTTTAGATACAAATCCGGTCACAATTTTCTCACCATTATCATTAATCTCCTCGGACTTTTTGCCTAATGCAGGGAAAATTTGTTCGGGAAGGAAAGCTTAAGTGCAGTTTTCGGAGATAATTTTAACGTTCTCCAGTAACTGCTCGTTTCCTACTCCAGTGCACAATATTTCAGAGTCTGCAAATTATAATGAGCATGAATATATCTAAGTTTAGAATTTACAACGAGTTTTAAGTTTCGTACGTGGGTATTCAAGCATTTAAACTCTATATATTTGAGAGTACAGTAAATAGCCTTTGATTTCAAAATCACGTGAAAATCCCCATAAGGACGTCTGTGAAGGAAAATATAAACATTCGCAATGTACAGAGTTGCCAGGCATCTAAGTATATTCCCCTGACTGTAGGTTTTTTTAGATGGCCCAGAATAGTTATGGAAAAATATTTATAAAAATTCTAAAGTTTTATTGTTGTTCGTTACTAATCATCAGAACGTTTGTCAGCTTATTTTCAGTCTGTTGAAAGTGTAAGACAATTTCATCTCACTGGCTTCACCTCGAGATTTGTATTGACTGTGAACCGGTATAAGGTGTCAAACCTGCTGCATGTGTTTATTAAACGACAAACCGTATTATATATATAATAGCCGTTGTCTCTGTATAACACTTCCGGGCTGTACCCATCTTTCAATTGAAGCCCTCAGTAAACAAACGGCTGGTTAGGCTTAATTTCAATTTCAGATGTGGATCAGAATTTTTTCTTACCTAAAAACTAATATCTTCTACATCAAATCACGTTTGTTCAGCCTATTTTTCTATAAAACATTCAGAACAAAAAAAAATTGGATGTTTTTAGCTGTATATTTAACAGTTTTTAAAAATCTGTTTACTTTTGCAATGAATTCTGAAAGTAAACGAACTTGAATGTGAATGAATTAAGTAGCTCAAGTATTCATATCGCGTAGTGAGCTGTAAAAAACTGGATGGCGGTCTACTACTCCAATCGCATGGAAAACTAAATAAATAAAAAATAATGAAAGGGTTTGCTTTTACAAGGTGTGGATTAAATGCAATATTGTTAGATAATTCGGGATATTTTTAAACTTTCATATACTTTTTCCATTATGACGTCATTATTAGTATTATGACGTCAAAATGACGGGTTACCTTCTAGTATTGGTATATTTGAGATAGACTCTAACAACGAGACATGGGTAAATCTTCAACAAGTTTTCTAAAAACTTCTTTCTTCAAAATTTTGCATTGCAAATGTTGGATCATGTATTGTGTATGCATGTAACGGTAATTATATAACGGTAAAAATCTTTGATCAGTACACAGTACCATATATAAACTTATAATGGGACATATTTTTGACTTAAGGATATAAACCTTCGGACTCCTTTTACTTTAGCAATGCTTATTATAAGAATATGTCAAGTGGTTGTAAATATGCAACCTCTTTCTTTCGTTTAGTCTAGTTTTTGTCACAAACTAGGCATTTGTAACCAAACTAGACTGAAGGAAATAAAAGAATTTTAATTTTGTTTGTAGTTTAACCTTCACATGCAAAACAGGCTCTTTCAAGTACTAAGTGACTCAAAAATCATAAACATTTTAAAAATTTATTTTTCTGTGAATGGTTAAAGTATGGCAACACAATAACCAAAGAAAAGCATGATATGTCGTCGGAGGTTGTTTAAGACCTCAAGAAAATTTACATGATGCTAATTACAAATATGGATACTAGATGGCGCTCCATCT